>PVIH01001676.1:113790-222955 GCA_004025045.1 Sigmodon hispidus
GCCGGAGTGTGGGGGTCTGCAGGATTGGGGGGGGCTGCAGGAGTGAGGGGTCTGCAGGAGTTGCAGCACAGTCAGGAAGCTGAGATCTCAGGCTGTCTTTTTCTCTTTATTTTGGAGGCTCCAGGCTGGTGTGCACAAGCTGCAGCATGTATGTATGTATAAGCCACACAGCCAGGATGCTGCGGGCAGTGACGAGGGGGTGCAGCCCTGATGGTAGAGGATGCTCAGAATTTTGAGTTGGGAATAGCTTTCCATTTATTTGAAACCCAACTGTGTGCTGTGTGTGTTCTTTCTCTCTGTCTCTGTGTGTGTGTGTGTGTGTGTGTGTGTGTGTTCACAGTGTGAGGACCTGCCAACATTAAAGCCTATAGCTTTGGAAGAAACAATTATTTGGTTCTGGATGCTGTATTCTGTCTCATTGGTCTGTAGGTTTGTCTCTTTTTTCTCGAGACAGGGTCTAGGGTATCTTAGGAGATCCTGCTTGGGCCTCTCCAGTGCTGGTTACAGGATATCAGAGATCTGCAACACCACACTGGGTCTACATATGCCAGAGACACAGTGTTAAGGACTGTAGCTTGGGAGGGAGTTTTAAAACCAGATTTTGTGAGACCACCAACTTGATTTTTTGCTAAGAGTGCATTGGCTTCCTTGAGATTTGGCGTAAATTTCAGGATGGGTTTTTTTATGTTTTCAAAAACTATCATTGAGAAGACTGAGGTTATAGCTGTGTGAGAGAGCATTTTCCTACATGGACAACGTCCTGAATTTAATTCCCAATGTTCCCCAAACCCAAACTAAATCAAAACCACCACTGGGATTTTGATAAGGATTGCTTAGAGTCTGTAGGTCACCTCAGATGGCTTTTTACACAGGCTGTCCTTTGAATGGATCTTTCCAAAATCTGATGCTGCTGAGGGCTGTGGCCTTGGAAACGTAACTGTAGGCTCTGGTCTTCCAAATGAGCTAACACCACCATGAAGGTGGAGGGTGTGTGTGTGTGTGTGTGTGTGTGTGTGTGTGTGTGTGTGTGCCCTCTGCTCTTTCAAGGACACAGCTTTCTGTCTTCTCCCGAGGACACAGTGAGATAGTGTCATCTTAGAAACAGAGGCTTGGTCTCAAAATGCTTTGGCCTTGGAATCAGGGTCCAGTCCGGTGAGAAATGACTAATAATACAAAACTGTCTAAGGTCATCAGTCTTGGTTTGCTTCAGCAGGACCAGGAGTTGGGGTGGCATTTCATTGGCCTGTCTTTAATATCTTTCGTCACTCTGTTGTGGTTTTCATTGTACAGAATTTTCCCCCTCTTGACTAAATGAGGTCCTGAGTGTTTTATTTGGTGTTACTGTATGTGGAATTAATTGTGCTGATGTTTCCTTCTCAGATGGCTTATTGCTGTGGATGAACAGTGATTTCTCTGTTACCTGGTTTACTCGTTTGTCCTGTTATTAAATTTGAAGGTCACAGCCTGTGCCCCTATTCAGGTCTGGCCACCCATCCTTGATAAGCTAATTAAAAGTGGAAAGCATAAAAAGGGGGTTTATTCAGTGGCCACATTGGGAAGAGGGAGGAGGAGATCCAACAGACCTTGTAAGTCTGTCTTCAGGGTCAGAATTTAAACAGAGGCCAAGGATGAGCATATCTAAGCAGTCCCTATCAAGATGTAGCCCTGCCAATCACTGGTCCTGCCTGCCAATCACCGGTCCATTATCCTCTGGGCTTCAGTCTCATTCTGTAAGGTGGTCTGACAAGATGTTAGGATCTTGTGAAATCTCTTTTCAGGAGACAAGTTCCCCTCTGTCAGGTGCCTTTTCCTTTTTCCAACATGAGATTCCTGGGGGAAATTTCCCATTTCTTTGGGGCCCATTGTTTCAGCAGTTTGACAGTCAGATGAGAGACACAGGGGTCTCTTTAGAGGAGTTTCATTTCTGCCCAGACTCTGTTTATAGTCTTAGACACTTGTAGACGATATTCACCGTCGTACCAACTTCTTCCTTTCCAACCTGCCTGCCTTTGCTGCTGCTACCACACTGCTGCTGGCTGCTTCTGGCGGCTGCTGCGGCGGCTGCTGCTGCTGCTTCTGCTTCTTCTTCTTCTTCTTCTTCTTCTTCTTCTTCTTCTTCTTCTTCTTCTTCTTCTTCTTCTTCCTCCTCCTCCTCCTCCTCCTCCTCCTCCTCCTCTTCCTCCTTCTCCTCCTTCTTTTTCTTCTTCCTCTCTCTCTCTTCCTCCCTCCCTCCCTCCCTCCCTCTCTCCCTCTCATACAACTTGTACAACGGTTAAGAAAATAGCTTGCATTCTGCTTCCTATAGACAAGGCTTTCATCCTCACCAGGGCACTTATGTAGCCCAGGCTGGCCTCAAATTTACCATGTAGCCAAGGAGTTTCTGTTCTCCAGTGCCCACCTCAGGAGTCCTGCAATTATAGACATGCACTACCATATCCACCTGGTAATTGAACACAAGGCCCTATGAATTCTAGGCTCGTGCTCTACCAACTGAGCTACATTGCCCAGCCTGCACACAGCGCTCATTGTGGGCTCTTTATATGTGGTTCCTTGGATGCTGAGGTCACTAGAGTTTTCGTTGTGGAACAGTGTTGCAGCTTATTCTGTGCTTTTCCTGTATCAGCTGAGATGATTCAGCATGCAGCATGATCATCACATTGACTGATTTCATGTGCAGACTGCCCCTGAACCCCAGGAATAGTCTCACTTAACTGGCATGAACAAGGTCTTTTAATATGCTGAAAGGATTTGCTGGCATTTTGTTGAGAATTTTTGAGACACTGTTCATTAGGGGATACTGGCCTGTAGATCTATTCTTGTTTTTAGTATCTACCTGGCTTTGGGATTGGGTAATACTGGCCTCCTAAAATGAGATAGAAAGTTTTCTCTCATCAGTATTTTGTGATAAGTTTTTGAAGAGTTAATGTAATTTCTTTGAATGTTTTACGGACTTCTCAAAAGGCCCTGGCCTTGGAGCTTTTGTTGGAGATTTAAAAAAAAAAAAATGATTCTTCCAGTTTCCTTTCTCACTGTGGGTCTGTCCAAACATTCGGTTTCCTCATGGCTAAGTCTGATAGCTTTCGTATGTCTAGAAATTTTCCCCTTTCATTTCGGTTCCGTCATGTTCTCTCACAGACGGTTCTACTTCTGTAGTTAGTGATGGTCCCCCTCCCTCCCTCCATGCCCCCTCCTTCCCTCCCTCCCTCCCTCCCTCCCTCCCTCCATGCCCCCTCCCTTTCTCCCTCCCTCCCTCCCTCTGTCCACTTTACAAGGTTCATCAGTTATGTTGATCTTTCTAAATAACTGACTTTGGTTCCATTGATTTCCCTCAGATGTTTTCTCGTTCTTTGCTTTGTTGATTTTTATGTCATTCTTCCTTATTTTTCCCCTCTGTTTGCTCTGGATTAGGGTGCTTTTTTTGTTATTGCTTTTTTTTATTTTTCCTAATTTTGCATGTATGATGGGTTGTTTATTTGAGATCACTCATTTGTTAATGAAGCTTTTATAGCTATATATTTCCCCTTTTAATAATTTTTTTAAATTGCCCCACCAGGTTTTTTTTTTGGGGGGGGAAACACTCTGATTTTTATCATTTTTTAAAATTTTTTAAAAAAGATTTATTTATTAATTATACATTATACAGAAGAGGGCACCAGATGTCATCATAGATGGTTGTGAGCCACCATGTGGTTGCTGGGAATTGAACTCAGGACCTCTGGAAGAACCATCAGTGCTCTTAACTTCTGAGCCATTTCGCTAGCCCCCAATTTTTATCATTTCTAAGTATTTTCTCCTCCCTCTTGATTCTTGTATTCTAAAGTAGTTGTTTGGGAGTGTGAAGTTTAATTTACACAAATTCATAAGTGTTCTAGTTTTACTTGTTATTAACTTCTAACTTGATCTCAAAGTGGCTGGAGAGTATATGTTACATCTGTTGAGGTTTTCCTGTGGCCTGGCATGTGTCTGTCTTGGAAATGTTACATATACACCAGAGAGGAGTTGGCAAAGCTCTGCCCGTGCCCACAGATTCGTGGATTCCCTCTTACCTGGTTGTTCTACCCTGGAGTGGGAGGGTGTTGAATTGCTATTGTAGTCCTTGTTCTGTCCTTTGCTTAGTATGTCAGTGATCTCTCACTGTCTTAGGTCCCTCCTGTGTTGGTTCATTTCCGTTCCCTTTCCTTTTGTGACACATTGGTTTAAATTCTGTTCTGATGTTATAGTAGTCACCTTGCATTTTTCTCCAAATGGTGATCCTTTCACTTTCAATCTGTTTGGATAGAAAAAGTTTTATGTAGCTTATGATTATGTTTTTGTTTTTAAATTACGTGACCATGCGCTATCTTTAAATGTTTAAAATTATATCTATTTTTATTTAGTGTGTGTGTGTTTGTGTGTAACATACATATATGTACCATGGCTCAGCTCACATGTAGAAATTGGAGGACAACTTATAATACTCATCAGCTCTTTCCACCTTGTTGTAGATCAGTTGCAGACACCTTTCTTTGCAGAGCCATTTCACTGGCCCAGAGAACTTCTCTTTAGATTGATATTTGATCCATTTACGTTTATTGTAGTTGCTGCTTCGGTCACTGTAGTTGACAGACTGTGTCTAATACTTCTGTCCCTCATTTACTGCTCTATTCTCTGTTCAGGTGATTTAAAAAATATGATTTATTTGTTTTTATTTTATGTGTGTGAGTGTTTTGTTTGCATGTGTGTATGTGTATTGCATGCATGTCTGGTGCCTGCACAGGTCAGCAGAGGGCTCTGGATCCTCTGGAACTGGAGATATGGACAATTACAAGCTGCCATGTGGGTGCTGGGAGCCAAACTCAGGTCCTCTGCAAAGAGCAGCCAGTGCTCTTAACTACTGAGCCATCTCTCTCTATCCCCTTTAGTTGATTTTGTAATAAAATGTTTAAATTCCTTTCTTATTTTCTTTTTATGTATATTGTTATTTTGTGTGTATGTGGTTACCATGTATATGGTTTTACAGTTATCCTCAGGCTTTACATGCTAATTTGGACATAAGCTAGCTTAACTTCAGTGATACTCAAAGGTGCTTCTCCCTTGTAGCTCTGTCTTTACCCCTTTTTATTGTTGAGATCCCTTGATGACTTTTATTTTTGTTTTGTTGAGACAGAGTTTTATTTATTTATTTTTGTTATGGTTTGCTTTTCCTTTTTGGGTTTACTTCTTTTTTGATTTTGTTTTTTTTTTTTCATACAGGTTTCCCTGTGTAGCCCTGGCTGTCCTGGAACTTTCTTTGTAGAGCAGGTTGGCCTTGAACTCACAGAAATCCACCTGCCCCTGCCTCCCAAGTGCTGGGATTAAAAGTGTGCATCACAACTCCTGGCTCCTTGATCACATTTTAATTCACGATATTGTAATACATGACCATCCAAAATAAAAATGTAATAATCCCTTAAATATATTTAAATTAGGTAGAAAACAAAATGTGGGGAAGCTGGGTGTTCTTACAATAACACTGCTTTAATGTTTGATTGTGGTTCATCCTTAATGGGGATATTTGATTCTTCATGTGGCCATGTGACTTCTAATCCCTGCTGTCTTTTGATTTCGAAGTGTAGTATTTGAAAGTTCTGGTATGAAGGACTCAGAGAGATATTATTAGAGGTAAAGAGTCTCTTAGAAGAGTTATTAATGCCATGGACATATGGACATATAAATACCAGTATGAGGTGGACTCTGAAAGGAATCAGGTCTTCAAGGCAGGAGTGGGCTCCCTTGTAGGTCTCTGAGGAAGGAGATTTCACAGATGCTAGACTCTCAGATCCCTCTAATAGGCATCAGGGAAAGGAGTAGGGAGCAAACCTTGCATAGATCCCCCCTCATTTCCAGCATTATATAATTTGATGAACTCAGCAGCACACTTGTCTGCTCTGCTGTTTCTCAGAATCCTCCAGGAACCCACTTTGAAACATTTACATACCAGTGACTAGCCTAGATGCCAGAAGACAAGCGGCTCCTATAGTCAGTATCTCTGGCCCAAAAGCCAGCTTCCCTGTTAAGCATGAGCCTCTAGCCTGGAGTAACGACTGTCATGAATTTGTGGGCAGATCTGGTTCATCCCAGTCTCAAGGTGTGCAGCCTAGGTCCCACTGCAGTGGTCCTTTGTGAGGTTGAGTAGCATTCACTGCAACGGACATCTTTGGAGTTAGGGTTAGGGCACCTTATGTAGGGTCCATGGGATAACCCTGCCCAGGCAGTGTTGCATCTTCAAGACCCAGAACCTTCCTCAAAGCAGAATCACATCTGAATGTCTCCTCTTTGCCAAAAATACCCACCAGGGCCACTGTTGAGCCACACTGACCATGTTGGGGTTTGAAAAAACATGGGGAAGGAGGCGTCATGTCAGCCCAAATTTTCACATTCTCAAATCAGTTTTAGTCCTTTAAACAAGGTGCAATGCTGTTTCTGAGAATGTTTTACTCTGTGTTTTTCTTTTGAATTAGAGGTCAGGTGTCTGCCCACTCTGGGCTCGTGCACTCTCTAATTGCTACTGGGTTACAACGTAGCATTAGGGACTTTGTATAAATGCCTTTGAGTCTCAGGACCCTCCATCTGGCTGAGATTCTCTCTTTCAATTTGAACAGAAAAGGTGCCTAGGGGATGTCATTAAGGCATACTGGTTTGCTGTGTGTGCCTAGGGCACCATTGCCAGATATGCCTATATCCACCTGGGCAGCTCTCAAAGGTCAAAGGATGGCTTCAGTCTGAACTCTGTTCTAGGTGGGGTGGTTGGCAAATGCTTACCTTGTAACTGTTGCCAGCTGCTTTTCCCTCAGCCCTTCTGTGCTATTTTTGCCAGATTTTTCTTTGCTATATTGTTGTTTATGTTTACCTCAACCCTTTGTTTTTGGACTAACTCAGATCTATCTCCCACCTGAGAATATACAATATTTTCAGATTTCTGATCCACTTGAACTCAAACCACTCTCTCATTTTACTGTTTTTACTGGTCATGATTTTTTCCCCTGACTTTTTCCCTGCTCTGGGTTGGTTATAGTTTCTCAATTCCATGAGGGCTCTGAATATCTCTTAAAATGGCTCCATTCAAGGCTTTGCAAAACTACCCTCCAAGGTCTCATTCCACAGTGAGTCTGGTGGTTCAGCTCATCTCCCACAGCTCAGCTGACTCAGGCCTAGGTGGATGTAATAAAGCTCTCCATGCTGGCTCCTTACTTCAGATAGCTCCCTTGAGCCTTCTCTCACAGCAGTTTAGATAGTCTTACAAGGAAATGCTTATTGGACTTGGACCCTGGACTCTGCAGCTATGTACTAGATGACCATTGGTACCTAGGTGGGTCCAGCACAGATGTTACCATCCCACACAGCTGCTGCATCCGTTTGTGCTGAATAGATCTCAGAAGGTAGAAGTGTGTGTGAGTCAGGGGAAATGTTTGTTTGAAGAGCTGGTTTCTCCAGAAGGTTCCATAGTAGTTTCTTGGTCGGCAGTTGGGCACCTCAGGCATGCTCCCTTCTGGTGCTGGACTGGAAGTTCCCTCATAATGACATCGACCTGGGCTCTGGGAGCACCAGATGCATATCCTAAACCCAGTCCTAGTCTCTGTGGGGCAGGGCTGCTATAGCTTGAGCTCTGTACACAGCAGCTCCCTGAGTGTGTGTTCGGAAAGCCGATGGGATCATTTGGGGCCCTGGATGTCAGAAACACAACACATTTGGGATGACAGGACTACTCCATTGCATTAGAGGAGTCAAGTACCCCTGAGCAGCCCATGGAGTACTGGCGTAGTTGGAGGCCGTTCCCCAGGGTAGGCAGACTGGATTGGCTAGGAGACTTGCTGAGGGAGGCAGGAAATGTCTCCTGATTAGAGGTACCCTCTTATTCTGGCACTGATGATTCATCCTGCCATGGTTCCTGTGAAGGGTCTTTTGCTCATGACATTGGCCATACTGTGCCCTTGCCAAAGGGCTGTACCCATCCACCCTTAATGTTCTCAAACCAGGCCCTGCTGGTGAGGTTGTCAGTGAAGGTTCTGTGAAGTCAAGTGTCTGGAAAGTTGCATGTCAGCCTAGGAAGTGGACTGACTGGCTGTAGTCCAGGGAGGAGGGTGACAGGAACTCCTGTGCCATTGGAAGCCTGGTTCAATCAGGTGGGAGTACCAGACATTCTAGAGCCAGGTCAAGGCTGTGCTTCCGTGTGTGTGTGTGTGTGTGTGTGTGTGTGTGTGTGTGTGTGTGTGTGTGTGTGTGTGTGTGTTGGCTGTTACTGGTTCTACATGTAGCTAAGGGGTTTGCATGTTTAAATATAGACTTTTCAGAACTTCACCTGCCCACTTCAGGGGAGGTAGGCTTTAACCAGTCGGACCCCCATTCCTGGATTTGAGGTCTGGTGCATGACTAGAGGAGTCTCAACTTGCAAAGAAGCCACTTCCTCTAGAAGGGCCTCTTTGCTCTCAGAGCATGGACAGATCTTGCTCCTTACAGGGGAATGAGCCTCCTAGCCTAGGCCCCATCAAAATGCTGTAACCAGAGAACAGAGCCAGTGATCTTATTGCCCTGGCATTTGGCATCTACTCCCAGCAGAGCCAAAGAGAATTTCATAGAAAGGAAATGGGAGAACTTGGGAAGAGCTGACTGTATGTCTCTAAGGATCCAGGGGTCATCATGTAACACACTGGTGCCTTCCAGCCCAGGAGGCCAGCAGCTGTAGAGTCCTGTGGTGCTGGGCGAATGGAACGCTAGGGATTTTTGTTGTCCAGGACGGGGCAAAGTGGCCTCAACTCCGGCACTCAGACAGCGTGCATGACTTGGCTTCAGAACTTCAGTGTGGCCTCTGGGTCCTGGCATTTCTGATGAGAAGAGAGCACTGTAATGTCTATGATTGAGAAGGATCATTGACTGTAAGGCCAGTCTGTCAGCCTTCTCAGCTTGAAGGCGACACACACTTGATTCTTGCAAACCATGTCTACTCTACACCTGGCCAGCGCCATGTCTGGTTGGCACGCAGGGCTTCAAGAGAATGTGACAGGGTGAGGCTTACGGGGACCCTTGCGGCAGTTTGGAGTGTCCACGTGGCACACAAAGCTGTTTTTTGTTCTCCTAAGGAGTGCACTCTATGGCGGCTCTTGTCTTGTGGTTTGAAGCTGCTTGAGGACTCAGCTTGTCCTGTGAGGTGGGGGAGGGGTTCAGCATGTTTCATCTCCTCCTCTGTAGGAGCCTTGTCCTTCTAGCCCCAGAGCTGGACCCTGACCCTGAGGCATGGTGTCCTTACACACTTGCATCCTACCAAGCAAGCCTTCCTAGAAGAGCTCTTGACCATGGACATTCCCTTTGCCTAAGCTCCTCTTCATAAGCTCTGTAGTGCTATGCTGTTTGAGGGTATTCAGTGGCCCTGGTGACCCTTTCCTAAAGACAGAAAGGGCTCATTCATCTGTATTCAACTCAAGAGGATGCTAAGACTGCAGTGAGTAAATGGAATAGGTTACTGGTTACTTTGGACCACTCCAGAAGAGCTGTGACTCTGGGAAAGGCTATCTAGGGCTCCTGCGTCAAGCCTTCATGTGGCCTTCTGCACACTTCAGGGAGCAGAAACGGCCAAGGACGGGCTGTCCTGTCTTCCTGCCCTGCAGTATATCAAAGAAACAGGCTTGTGGGAAACCAGAGGGAGAGCTTGTTGTTAACTTTGAAACCACAATGACCAGATGAAGCCTGAGAAAGGCAACTTCAGAGCTTGGCCATTTGAGTCTCCAGGTTCCATTTATCTCTAGCAGGGCAGGTAGAACTAACTTCAGAGAGGAGTACCATTGCTGCCTCCTGTCTCTTTGCCCTAGGGAGAGTTCTTCTTACTCTCTGTGCATGCTCCTCCTGGTGAATCAGAGCAGAGGACTCCATGATCCAGCTCCATACTCCTGGCTTGGGATATTTGCTTTGGCTCTTGAGCCCATGGAGGCAAGGAGAGGCCCGGAGAGATGGCCGCTTGGATTTGGTTTTGTGGCTTATGTCTCCTAGGATGCCACTGTGACTTTGTTTGTTTTGCTCAGCCACCTCACCAGATGTCCTTCCCTTTGCAGAGGATGTTGCTGAGGAGGTGGGCTTGCTACAGCTCCTCGGAGACCCTATACCTCATCAGATCTCACAAATCGAAGACCCTAATGTGGGACCAGCCTTCGTCTTTGGACCAGACTCCAACATTGGCCAGGTGGCCCAGAACCACTTCCCTAGCCTTTTCTTCCGTGATTTTTCAATTCTGTTTCATATTCGACCAGCCACAAAGGCTGCAGGGGTGCTGTTTGCCATCACAGATGCTGCGCAGAAGGTGGTCTCGTTGGGTGTGAAGCTTTCGGAGGTGAAAAATGAATACCAGAACATTTCATTGCTCTACACGGAGCCTGATGCCAGCCAGACCCAGACGGGTGCCAGCTTCCGCCTACCTGCATTTGTTAACCAGTGGACACACTTTGCAATCAGCGTGGATGGAGGCTCTGTGTCTCTTTATGTAGACTGTGACGAATTCCAGAGAGTACCACTTGCTCGGTCCCAACAGGGGCTAGAGCTGGAACATGGCTCTAGCGTCTTTGTGGGTCAGGCTGGAGCAGCTGACCCTGACAAGTTCCAGGTAACGTATGCTGCCCTGCTGAGTGCTGATCCAGGAGAGGAGTGGGTAATGGGAACCAGGGAAATCAAGTTCCTCCAGCTGATGCTGCAGTCCAGGGCAGTGGTCCATATTTCCCCAGCTTCTGGTTGTGGTAGCATCTCCCCAATCTTGTCCTTTGATACACTGGAAGCATCACATTGGGCTTTTGTGAGTTCTCTGAGATCCCACGGTCCACAAGAGACTTTAGGAGGCCATCTATCCTCAGTCTCCCATCCTGAGTTGATCCAGAAGGGCCATCCCTTCTCAGGGATGGCCCAGAGCCTGTGGTGAGATGGAGAGGCCACACTTGTCTAGGAGTGTGGGTGGGGCTTGGTCTAGGCTCAGCTACTCCACCTGAAAAGTGCCCAGGCATCTTATGGAAAAGACAAACTTGGGGTCATAGACCTGGAATCCCACCTGAGAGGCAGAAGAAGAATAATCTAGAGTTCTAGGTCCATTTGAGACCCTGCTGCAAAACAACAAAAATTGCTCATTTAAAGCCAGCCTACCGGCAGGGTCTTTCTTTAGCTGCACTCATAGTTGAGGGGGCACTTCGCTGGCAATGGGGGCTGGAATTTCACACAACAGACTGCTTTAGGTCAGCCATTCTGGGCTGTTTATTATTTTATTGAAGACTGTACCTAGCTCCAGACTCACTGGGTGACGGTGACAGAGACAGGCATGTGGCTCTCCCATGTTTCACAGCAAAGTCCCTCCCTTCTGAGCCTTTGTTGCTCATAGGAGGGCACTCTTCCTGGGAGCCCAGCCTCTTGGGAACAAGTGCTTGGTGACCCTCAGCTGGCATTGACTCATGGCTCCTGAATTCAGTACACCAGCCATCAGCAGCTGGACGCCCCTGCCCAGCCTAGACAGGGGTCCCTGTGTGTGTGAGGAAGGACCTGTCCCCAGGGCACAGACACTCAATTATGACCCAGACAAGGGCTTTTTGTTGTAAGTTGTTCTAAGTCCTGTGTCCACAGCTCTGAAAGCTGACCTTCTACCTCTGGCAAGAACCTTTAACCCACGAGGTTCAAGAGCTACCAGGACTTTGGCAGCAAACTGAGTCCCTGTGTGTTTTCCTTCTGATCTTCTAATGCAATTACCAGAAAGTTGCTCATCATTGTTTTCAGAGTGGGACACTTGTGCTGACCCCATCATTTCCCAAGGGGATGGCAAACCTCATAGGTTCCATACATCACCTACTTCACCAGCAGAGCTCAGTGAGGAACAGTGAGCATGGACTGCTGGGGGTACCGGCACCCCAAGTGGTACTGATGGAGGGCACAGCCACCCTGAGTGAGGTGGGCTCATTACTGACTGGGCCTTGCTAGGCTGTGTGTGCAAAAGAGGTTTGCTGGTTGAATATGTAGATAAAGCTGTATCTAGGTATTTTCATTTCTTGGTGGTTTTTTTTTTTAAAGTTTTTTTTTCCTTCTTTATTTTGTATTTAACAAAAAAAACAGTTACATAAATTTAAAATGAGATTTCTTGGTGTTTTTAAATGCAAACCTTTTTCTTTTCTTTCTTTCTTTTTTTTTTTTTTTTTGGCTTTAGGTTTTGGTAGGGGAATTCAGCCATTTCTTGTTGATTTATACAACTCTTTATGTTTGAAAGAAATTTATCCCTGGCTATGTATACCACACATTTTTTTTTTTAAAAAAAAATATTTATTATATATACAGCATTCTGCCTGCGTGTATGTCCGCATGCTAGAAGAGGGCAGCAGATGTTGTGAGCCACTGTGTGGTTGCTGGGAATTGAACCGAGGACCTCAGTAAGAGCAGCCAGTGCTCTCAACCTTCGATCCATCCCCAGTATAGCACACATTTATTTCCAATCTTCCCATTTGTCTTTTCATTTAAAAACAACAACATTGGAGCATTTAAAATGTTTATTTGGTTAATTTGGGTCTGGAAAACAGGAAAAAAAAAACTACAGCCTTTGATATGAAAAAATGATGGTGGTTGTCACAGAGCATTCAGGAACCTTTGCTGATCTGTTAGGCAGACCACAGATGCCTCCCCAGCTGACCTCAGCAGTCTGACCCTGCCTGTTCCTGTGGGCTGGGTCTCAGGATCCTTTCATTTAAACCAGCTGCTGGCTGGAGCGAGAGAGATGTGTTGGTGGCAGAATGAAGATATTTGGATTCAGCACAAGTTGGATTTGCAGACTTGGTGCTGAGATCTTTGGGGAAGAGCCACTGTGTCATGTGATTCGTGACATGACCGAAGCTAGTCCAGAGCTCTGGGAACTGGGGAGCCGGGAAGCCAGAGAGCCAGGGAGCCAGGGAGCCAGGGAGCCAGGGAGCCAGGGAGCCAGAGAGCCAGCAGAGTAGAAAGCTGGGCTTCCTCTGAGTCATCTCAAGTGAGGGTGCTCTGCCCCACCCACATCCACACACTGCCTCCAGCTGCCCAGGCCTGGTCCTTGCTGCCTGACAGTCCTCACAGAGTGCTGTCATTGACTTCTTGTCTGTTCCTTTGAGTTTAGTCATAAACATCAACTGGTAATCAATTCCTTAAAGCATGGCTTCCGACTGTATTTCAGTGCGGTGTTCTGTTGTTATTTCATGTATCTTGTAGTTGTAATTCCTCTTGGCTATTTTTCCTGTCAGAGGTGTCTCCATTCTAATTCTCTTGGTTTTCTTTTATCTTTCTTTCCCAGCGAGGGATGTTAGCGAAGACTAGACCCAGGGCCTCCCAATGCCTGGCCAGTGCTCCCCATTTGGCCCAGCTCAGCCCTGCTTTGTTTTTTATGAGTTCCACATCCTCTTGGCCTAATATTTCTTTCATGGTTCTCTTTCAACTCCAGCACCTCCACTCCACTCTCTGGTCTTTGACCCTGCTAATCACAGCTTTCCTGGTATTCTCATTCAGCAGTGAGCATTTCAAGGTCAATTTTTATTTCTTTGATTTCGACTGAAGGCTGTGAATTTTCCTCAGGGTTCAGCCGTGGCTCCCCTAAACAAGAAAATGATGTTTGTGCTGGTGTTGTGAGATTGCTGCAGCCATCAAGTGCATGACATCAGAACAGTCAGACCTTCCCGTATGCGGGACGGGTAGAGGAAGGAGCAGAGGTCAGAATCTGACTTCAGCAGATTTCCTGTTCCTGATCAAGGAGAATGGAATGCTCATGGGTCTACTTTCCGTCCATCTCTCCCTCCCGGCATTTCTCAGCATCTTTCCTACTGGCTCCCTCCTGGTATTCTCATGTACAAAGCTCTGTAGACACCTCTTCTATGCATCTGAAGTGAGAGTAACCTGTGGTGGGTACATTGCCACAGAATGTATGCTGTTTCCTTTCTGGGCAAGTTTAGAAGCCCAAGGAGGCTGGCTGTGATGAAGTGGTCTGTTGGGACCTGGTCACAGGAACAGAGACCTGAAGCCAAAGGCCCATAAAGCAGTGTGGGGGGATGAGTATGAGGACAGTTGGGGATGTGAGGCATTAGCAAATAGAGCAGGCAGCATGGCTGGATCGTAGGACAGCAGGAACTAGCTGGCCAGAGGAGGTAGAAAAGGGAGGAGCAGATGAGCAGAAGGAAAAGGGATGTAGAAAGAGGCCACCCTGAAGGCCATGGGGAAACCAAGATACAGTCCATGAGCCCAAACTACCAGGTAGCCTCACGTCATGACTTTAGCTGGTAGACGATTCCTATTGTAGAAGGTCCAGGTGAACCAAGACAGTGCCAGCACCTCCTGCTGATGCTGGTCCTCTTTAGTCACCTCCCATGGCTGAAGCACTGTTGGTCAGCATGGCAGGAAGAGTTTCACAGTCCCCCCACCCCCCCAGTTTCCAAGGTCCAGATTGCATAACTTTTGGGTCCAAGTCCATTAAATATTTGCAGTGTGTCTTATGGCTTTTGTACAACTGACATCTTTCCCATTAGCTGTTGGGAGAACTCCAGGCAGAGGAGGAAGAGCCATAGGGCAGGGCACAAGGTGGAACTCAGTGTAGACACAGTCTTTCCTGCCCTCTCTAGGTCTTTTCCAGATTCAGACACCCGACAGCCCTGGCAGGGTGTGTAGCATAGTTCACAGCAGTGAGCATCTCTGTGGAATGCTATGTGTCTATCGCTTAAGACCACCCAAAATGCTCCTGACACCAGCATTGTCCTTAGAAAGCCATTTTTTACTATTTAAACTCAAATTCCTCCTGACCCTGGGGGCTCTCACCTGTCACCCTGGCACCTGCTGCAGCAGCTCTGAGTGGGCTTCTTGAGATGTCCATTCTGTCCCTGGAGGCTGTGTTGACCTGGGAAGCTGGTTGGTAGGAAATGTGCATCTCCCCACCCACCCCCGACTCCCCGCCATCTGTGAATCCTGGGCTCTTAGTTCAGTGAGCCTGCTGGGAGGCTGCAGGTGTGTGTCCCAAGACTGGCTGCTGGGAAATTACCTTTTATGTGTGTCTGCCTACTCATGGCCAGTGAAGGCCTTGCCCTAGCTAGAAATGACCAAGTCAGAGTGTTTGTGGGGTAAGGGCTCTCTTGAAGGCCGCCTCCTTCTCCACTACCATAATCATTTAGCTTCTCATTTACCTACCATAAGCAAGCCAAGCTGTGCGTATACACTGATGTATGCATATGCTACATCTATACAGGTGTACATGTGCACACACAGACTTTGCTATCTTCAGCACTGGAAAGAGTTGTAGAACGTGGGGTCTAGGGTAGACCTATCCCCAAATGGCTTTGACCCCATGGGTGATGTCACAGAAGAAGCCATGCTGAAGTAGTTCTTGAGATGAGAAGAGGTGAGGGGAAACTGGCCAGGACCCAGATGGGGTAGGAGTGAAACTGTTAGTTGTCACATGTCTTTTGTCGGGGACAGAGGTGTGGTTGAGAATCAGCTGATGAAAACATCTAAATTCAGGAAATTACCAAGGAATAAACAGGACCCCAGACCTGCCAGCACAGCATGGGCCAGCCATCACCTGTTCCCACAAGTCTCCCAAGTTAGTATGATGGTTACATTTTCAAATGGCTGGACTAATCAAAAAGTTATTTTGTGATGTGTGAAAATTGGTATGAAATTCAGATTTCAATGCCTCTATGTCAAGTTTTATTAGGATAATCATACCCTTCCCTTAGTATTGATATGTATTGCAGACTAAAAAGCCAGAGGGAGGCATTTTTCCCATCAGGCCACAGAGAAACCTGCCCACCTCCACTCAGAAGGATAGGACTTGTTAGAAAGTCACTTTGGAATTGAGAAGGTGCCGTCTCTTTTTAGTAACCTGAAATTAGTGCAATAGAGTACAATCAAAGTAAAAATGTAAACAGAGGAAATGTGTGTGTGTGAACTCCGGCATATCCTGCTGGGGAGCTTTCAGGGTGCCCTCAGACAGACACTCTGGAGCCTGCCTAAGAGCCAGCAATCTAGATAGAAAGTGTGAGGTGCAGGCCATTTGCTGTCGGATGCATCTGATCCTTAGGGCCTTCCTTGGATCAGCCCAGAAACTGCTACAATTTGAATGCTTTTGCTTCTTAGTATTGCTGACAAAAGGGAGATTCCTTGTTAACATCAGGGCAGACTGGGACCAGCATGAGTCAGAGGCTCTGCCTGAGCACCTGCTTCCAAGACCCCAGGGTCTTACTTTCTCTCCCTATTTTTGTAGCCAAATAGCTGACCAGAAACCACTTAGAAAGGAAGGCAAGTGTTTATTTTGGCTTTGCAGTTTGAGAGAAGATGGTCTGTGACTGAGGGAGAGCATGGTTGTGGAGGCTGGGCAGCTGGAGGCAGAAAGTAGACTGGAAGGAGGATGGGGGTGCAACCCAATTCAGTGAGACTCTGCCTCCTAAAGATTTCATGCCCTTCCCAAACAGTGCCACCAACTGGCAACCAAGTGTCTCCATCCATTGAGAGACATTTTGTTTTCAAACTAATGACCTTCTGCCTCTGTCTAGGGGATGATCTCAGAACTGAAGGTACGAAAGAACCCCCAGGTGAGTCCTGTGCAGTGCTTGGATGACGACGACAAAGACGATGATGATGATGAATACAGGGTGAGTGACTGTGGTGGTAGGGATTTCCCCACTGTGAGCAAGGGCCCCAAACAGATATGCTGGGAAAAGCCAAAAGATACCAGCGAGGGTGTCAGGAACCTATGCCTTCAGACACCTTCCCCTGACTTAACTTTTCATTTCAGACAATCTGGGAGATGTAAATGTCACAGACCAACCCACAGCGACACAGTGTGATAGAGTCCCACTGTAGAAAGTGCATTTGTGCTTGTTTTTATGTATGTTTATGTTATATATGATGTGTGTTTATGGGGGGTATATCCATCTGTTATGTGATTGTGTGTATCTCTTGATGTGCTGTGTGTGTGTGTTGTATGGTATGTGTGGTCTGTGTCTCTGTGGTTATGTCGTATGTACCCCTTTTTGGTCTGCTGTTATCTACATGCTGTGTGTTATCTCTGCACAGGGCATCTATTTCATGTATGGTATAGGAGCCATGTAATCTGTGCATCTCTCTGTGTTTCTGGTGTATTTGTTGATGGTATGCATCTTTTCGTATTTATGGGGTATGTGTGGTGTGCTGTGTGTGGTATGCATTTTTCATATTTATGGGGTGTGTGTGGTGGTGTGTGGTGTGTACATTGTATCTCTTAGCTGTGTCTCTGTGTACTCCTGTCGTCCATGTGTACATATGCACAATATCATGACACCCAGGGAAAATAATCCATTTGTCACCAGGGGACAGGAGTAGGGTTGGGGGGAGGATGTCTCAATGGTGATAGCATATGACAGCATCTCCATCACCACTTCCTCTTGGGCAGAGCCTGCCTTTGTTTAGCTGTGAGCAATGGAATATGTCTACTTTACACTCCTGTTTTTATATTTTACCCACAAGTCTATTACTTTTTCCAGGAGAGAAATCAGAGATGTAATTGTAATACCAGTCTCTGGTGGATGAGTAACAATCACTCTTGAGCATGCTATCCACTGAGTATGCACACATGCTGTGGATGTGGGCTGTCTTTCTGTATGCTGTGAATATGCTTTATTGCCATTTGTTAATAAGGAAGTTGTTTTGGTCTATGGGAAGGAAGCTTAGAGGCAGGAGGGAAATCCAAGCAGGATGGAGTCAAAGTGAGAAGCTGCAGACTGCCACCCAGAAAGCAAGATGTAATGGGACACAGGTAAAGCCACGGAGCCACATGGCAATACACAGATTAATAAAATAAATGGATTGGGTTAAGTTGTAAGAGCTAGTTGGTAATGAACTTGAGCCAGGACAGATCAGGAAAACTTCTGGCTACATACCTCATATGCTGGCTGTCTGCATGCCCATCCCACTTGGACCACCTTGACATTGAGATGTCACTGTGGGCTCTATGGGCCCAGATGGTATTTCTCATCTGGGTTTATATTAAGTTATCAACCTTGGTAGGAGAAAAGGCTGGACTCTGGCCTCCCCAGAGCTCCTGGAGGCTGTAGAGAAGGAAGAGACAGCATGAAGGCAGCTAGTCCAGGCAGATGATGGACATGATCATGAAGTAATACACTCCATGTTTGCTTCTTCAGTGTCAGCCTGGATTGGAGCTGGAGCTGGTTAGGGTACCTTCCCTTCTGTTTTGCCTTTCCCCCTAAGGATGGCACCCTAGGGCAAGACAGCCATGTCACAGGATAGGGGTGCACAGGCCTGATCTACGATCTTCTGGAGGATGTGCCATTCTGGCTTGCCTAAGCAGCGAATCTGACTGATTTTGACCCAACAGGTACCTTGTTTGCTGGGTAGTTGATGCCCTGTCATGGGGCCTGGTCCTGATTTCTTCCTCACTTTCTCACGCCCTCTAGGCATCTGGAGACTTTGGAAGTGGCTTTGAAGAAAGGAATCCACACAGGGAGGAAGTAAGTGTCTGTATGTGGTGAGGCCATCCCCTGGTTCAGGGGCAGACATGATCTGTGCATCATGGTACAAGTGTGTGTGACATCCCAGCCACCCTTCTGTTATGCAGGTACATGCCAAGCAGGGACCAGTCAGAGATGGATCATGTGTTCTCACTCTGGCTCCGCTGCCTACTGCCCTGAGTGAGAAGCTCTCTAAAGAGAGCACCCTTATCAGAAGTGATCAAGCATTTGCTGATGCTATTGGCTGGAGTGGGACCATAGCTGGTTTGTGTCTCACATGAGAACCAACAAGTGGCATTGTAGGGAAGTTTCTGAACAAGTCACATTGCATGCTCTCTCGAGTCCAGGTTCCTGAGAACACAGAAGGACTCTGGATATGGAAAGGGTATTTGAATGAACCTCCTGGGCTCCTCTGTACCCCTATAATCTAGTTTGCAGAATCTGTCTTTTAAGGTGAACCTTGAGTGTCAGGACCAAGAAGACGACAGGATGCTCAAGGGTGGCCACCCCTCCTAGAAGAGGTTTTGAAGACTCTTAGACGTGTGTACTAGGGTAGGGACAGGCAGGTTTTAGGAACAGGAGACCTAGCCATCTGGGACTGCATTCTGTGTCCCTTGTTGGCCATAAGCCCTTCTCCGTAGAGACGAGGGTAAGATTTGCAAACTTTTGCTTCTACACAGGATACCCTGAGCGTGGCAGATGTTGGAAGTACAGATGTGCCTTTGAGTACCATGCCACGCCAGTACTACCTTGTCTGTAGACCAGAGATTGCTAATAATGAGTTTGAACATTCACACCTTGTTTGTTCTTGTGATCTGCTCACTCTAACTAAGACCCTGGTCTGCTCACTCCAACTAAGACCCTGGTCCTGCTGTTACGGGCAGCTCCCTTTGGACAGCTAAAGCTGTGGGCCATGCCCATCCTGGTCTGTGATGTCTCTGGTGTGGCTGTGGTATCAAGAGTATCCAGGCCTCACAGCATCACCCTAGCCAAGGTCCTCCCCATGTCCCATCTACCTGGACTACATTGTCACTGATAGGAAGTCGTCAGGAATATAGGTCATGCTGCCGTGTGCCATGAGGTCCCTTGGCTGAGTATTTGGAACTGGGCATAAGGTAAAGGATCTACAGGGTAGAGCAGTTACCTTCATTAGAACAATAAGAAGTCAATGCTAGGCCAGTAGTTGGGCTGTGACCAAGGGAGAAGAGTCTGTCATGATCTCAGTGACAGCACCTCTGCTCCATGCATCCTACTGTGACACCAGAGGACCCCACTTCAGTCATCTCTGTTGTTCACCAGCCTCAGGATGTATCTGTATGAGGCCCGGGAAGGCTCTTTTTCCCTGGCCCTCTGACAATGTCAAGTATTAGGAATTGAGAACTGTTGAAGTATATGATGCCAACCTCTAGGCTGATTAAAAACCCTCAGCGAATAACTCTGTAGAAAGTCCTGGTAATTCATTCTAATCAGGGTGATAGTTTTTCTTATCTTCCTCTCAACCCTGTAAAGCATTCCATTTCATAAGCTGTAAACCTCAAAGCCAGGCAGAACTGCCAGCTCATACATGTATGTATGAGATAGTTACCCTGCTGAGTAACACAGCCAGGTGTTCTGTTCTCTTGCAGAATACATCTCTAGCACCCGGGCTCCCCCTGCCGCCCCCTGTCACTTCTCCACCCCTGGCTGGAGGCAGCACCACAGAAGATTCTGGAACAGAACAAACGGAGGAAGAAACCATTGTAGATTCTATAGGAGGTAAAGCTTTCTAGATGTGCTGGATGAGGGCTGTGTCGGGGTCAGAACTGTCACCATCTGCAGCCCTATGCCTTCTAAGAAGGCCCTGTTCAGGCAGGCTTCTGGCTGGGCCCCAGAAGAATTCTGAACCAGGCAGTTGTGACATGTTCTTCATTTTCTCATCAGGCTCATGCTCTGTATTGTCTTTGTAAGTGTAGGAGCCTTTCCAGATGTACCATCTCCTGGTTCAGGGCCATCAGGTTTGCTAAGAGAGTGTGAATTGGTCCAAGTGAGGAATGACATCCTTAGTCCAGGCTGTGCCTCAAGTCAGCATTTAGGGCTGGATGTGTTTCCCATGGAGCCACTGTCTGGATGATGTGCACAAGGCTCCTGGTCTGGAGGAGACAGGGCTGGGAATGCCTGAGACATGTTTGGTATGAATTGTGTGTCTTGGGATGTTCTCTGTGTTGCTGGGCTACAAACAGCATTAATGCCTCCTTCCAGCTCTATGAGATTGAAGTGCAGTGGAGGCTATGAATGGTCTCTGGGAGTCCCCGGGCTTCCATAAGGTCTCAGGAGAACAGGCCATTCTCCTCCTGATACTGACAGGGCTCAAGTACTCACGCCTGTAAAGGATCTAGGATCTAGGATTTCCACTGGTCACCAGCCGTGACTGCCTTCCTTTGCTAACCCACAATTCAAGCAAGGCTGGAAAGTATCCACTTCCTGGCTCATGAGTGGGGTCTTACATCCCAGCTGGGCTGTGTGAGGCCATGGGCCTTGAGATGAGCTCTGCCTTGACTCGCATCTGTCTGTGTTCTGGGTTCCATCCCAGGGAAGACAAGATGGCATGACCCCTACTCTGCCAGGTTCCCCTGGGCAGCCCCACCCCCACCTCACTGCTCTTCCTTCTGTCACCGCAGACAATTATCCTTTCCTAGAACTTCGCATGTCGGGGTATGGAGTAAGTACCATCTGGGTTTGCTTGGCACTATGTTCCTTTGATAATGGCATTCACATTATAGTCAGTGGTTGACTGATTATCATCCACAATGTAGACAGATGACAACAGATTTGCCCATTTACCTAGCAATGGCTGTATGCACTATGTCCAGTTTGAGGACCTAGTGATGAGAGTATATACTATGCCCAGCTTGAGGGCCTAGCGATGGGTGTATGCACTGTGTCCAGCTTGAGGACCTAGCGATGGCTTCTGCACTGTGTCTAGCTTCAGGACCTAGTGATGAGAGTATATACTATGCCCGCCTTGAGGGCCTAGCGATGGGTGTATGCACTGTGTCCAGCTTCAGGACCTAGTGATGGGCATATGCACTATGCTCAGCTTGAGGACCTAGTGATGGCTGTATGCACTGTGTCCAGCTTCAGGACCTAGTGATGGCTGTATGCACTGTGTCCAGCTTCAGGACCTAGTGATGGGCATATGCACTATGCTCAGCTTGAGGACCTAGTGATGGGTGTATGCACTGTGTCCAACTTGAAGACAAGCCAGGCTCCCTTCCTTTCTTTATTTCTTCCTACCCTACCCTCTAAGGATATGGATATATAGCTATATCCATATGGATAGCTATATGCTATATGTAATATACAGACATAACATCTATATCTATATTAGATATCGATAGCTTCACATATGTCTCGTGTGTGTGTGTGTGTGTGTGTGTGTGTGTGTGTGTGTGTGTGCAGACAAGCTGGTCTTGAACTTGTAACCCTCCTGTCTTTGCTTCTCAATTGCTAGGATTACAGGTGAGAGCCATAGTGTCCAGCTTCATCTTTTTAACAGCATCTTTAGAAAAACATAACTTTCTAATTTTTGCTGAAATTCAAAGATCTCACTTCTAGTGTCCCCTGAGACTCTGCCCAAGGTGACTCAGATACCTGCTTTAATTCTTTAAAAACCTGTTTTTTCACTTGCTCTGTCACTGCTAAAAGACCCCTTTCCCCTGCCAAGCTGACTCTGAAAAGTGAGAAATTAGCCTCCCGAGACACCAGAGTCTATTTCCGGCTCTCTTCTGTGCTGTAGATCTTCATGCCTGTCTTTCTGTACCATCTGGCTGTCTCTCTGAACCATGAATCTTTGCGGGTCTCCATGAGCCGTGGATCCCTCTGCCCCTCTTGACCTCACCCTCTGCTCTCACGGACCCTCCATTCTCTATTTGCGTTGCAGTCTCAGGGTGTTGTCCTGTTCATTCACCTGAATTGGGGACAGTGGTTGTTGCCATTCCCACATCCACAGAGAAGAAAAAGCCTGCTGAAATTTTGATGAAGACTAATGACTCTTGAGACCCATGTTGCCTTTTGTTTAGGTCTTGTTTGATTTCTCTTAGCAATGTTTGCATAGTTTTAAATACTCCCTGAGGCAGCACTTTCAAGGAAAATCTTGCTGCTGCAGAGACAGCCCATGCTGCCCTCTTGTGGTCAAACACGGCAGTCGGCTCCTGCAGTTGGGGCACTTTGACTATGATGGATGGGGATGGGATGTCTGGGTTGTCCTGATCAGATACCTGCTAAGCAGATGAGCCCAGGACAGGATGTGGGGCAGACTGTACCCCTACCAGAATGATTTCAGTCTTATAGGCTAGGGGTAGCTTTCCCTAGGACCCTGAGAATTAGTAAGGGGCCTGAGCAGGCTGTTTGTGCAGCTCATAGAGGGAGGACTTTCTCTAGTTTGGCCAACCCTCATTGATGGCTGCAGATCCTCAGTCTTGCAGGCACTGAGCTCAGCCATGAATAGCTGTGTGAGCATCAGTTCTAAACCGAAATGGGACCATGTGCCCCAGCCAAGGGCATTAGATGCCTCTACATAGTGCTCAAGAACTAGAGCTCTCCAATGGTCTCCAGGAGATGTTGTTAGGACCCAGGTATCACCCCACAGCCTTCTTATAAATTGCAAGGGACTGACTGGCTCTCCATATATTCAAGAAGGACCTATCATGTGGTTTTAGGGAAGATGGGTTTCTGAGCCAGAGCTGATACCCAAGATGGAATGAAGGTGTAGAAAGGGTGACAGCTGCTAGATGTGGCCGGCTTCTATCTCGGGCTTGGGAGTCGCCCAGGTTTCTGTGGCATTTTCTGCCTCTGACCTTTGAAGTCTTTGTTTTTTGTTTGTACACATCTGTAAGAACCATTCTTAGCTCGAAGGCTGTCCAAAACCAGGCAGTGGGGCTCACTGGCCTGAACTTTGCCTTCAGGCAGCACTTGTGTGTTGGATACATATGAAAGATGTGAAGTCTGGGTTAGTGTCTTCATGGTTACTTTTCCCAGAGAAGACGCCAGGGGAGGACTGAGTGTGGGCCACTTATCACGTCACTATTCCTTTATCAAGGTTGGATCTCTGAATGTGGCTGACTCATGAAAGACAACCTTGCACTTGGGAAACTCTGTAGTATTCAGGACAGAGGTCATAACAAATGCAACGTATGCCCAGAGAGATCTGCAGAAGAGGAAATGGTGTGTGTGCGTGTGTGTGTGTGTGTGTGTGTGTGTGTGTGTGTGTGTGTGTGTGTATGTGTGTGTGTATATTTACTGTGTGTGTGCATATGCATGTCACATGCCTTTGTGTGTCAGAGGCAAGATGTGGATGATGGGGTCTAGGTGAACCTCTGGGGTTCAGCTCTCAGAACTGCTGTTGGTTTTCTATTTTTCAAATTGCTTGTAGGAAGAGGATGTGGTAAGAAGGAGTTTTGATGGTGAGGTGTTAAAACAAACCCAGATATCTTCTTGCAGGTTTCAGTTGTCATTAGACTTACCTTAAATGTCTGTCTGTGGTGACTGGTTTTTCTCTCCTGTTGCCCATGCTAGGTGGCCATTCCCATGGCCCCTGTCCTCAGGGGTTTTGGTAGGTGGAAAGGCAAATGTCATTCCCATAGATTTATCCCTGGGCTCTTGATGGATCGGGAAGCAAAGCTTGGGCAGCGAAGCCTGACCATGCTGCCATTACCCCTTTCCAGCTGAGACCGTTCCTGGCACAGATTCAAGCAGTGCATGGGACCATGGCATCCAGAACTCTGGAGGTGGCTTCATAACGGTGAGACCACCTCCCATGACCTTGCTCCAGGGCACTCAAGAATCCTCAATTGCTTCCGTGAATCCCACTGTGACTTTCCAGAAGCCCTAGGCCTACACTCCTCGGCTTGCTGCCCCGTGCTCTGCACACTGCTTCTGCATCCACCCTGCAAATCCTCCTACCATGAACCCTCCCTCCATACCCCCTGGAGTCCTTCCTGAGATCCACTCTCCATAGAATGTAGCAGTAGTGTGAGGGATTTGCATGCAGGTTTGTGGCAGCCTATATCCTCTCTGTCCCTAGGGAGGTCTGAAGGGACAAAAGGGGGAGCCAGGTGCTCAGGGCCTACCTGGCCCAGCTGGGCCTCAGGGTCCGGCAGGTCCAGTGGTAGAGAGACCCAATGCACAACCTATTCCTGGAGCACAAGGACCCCCAGGACCTCAGGGACCACCAGGGAAGGATGGCGCTCCAGGAAAGGATGGCGAACCCGTGAGTACTGGCCTCTCCTTGTGGTCTGGGCTGGAGCTGAGGTCTCTGACTGGGGCTAGTGGGAGAATTGGTTGGGATCAAAGCAGCAACAGCCTTGGACTGTGGCATTTCTACCAGCCTTATACTGTGCATTGGAGCCAGAAGGAGGTTGGATCAGGGAGGCCAGGCACACCCAGGCCAACCTTGAACTAAGCTCTATTGCAGAAGTGCTGTTTAGTTTAGGTCTGGGGTTACTCAGATTCACCATGACCATGAATACATTTTAATAAAAGAAGGCCTTGTTGAATAGTGGTGTCAGATACTCATGGCACCAAGCATGTAACTGAGAGGGTCCCCATGATGCAGTTAGTCAAACACTACAAGATGACATGTATCCTGTGTACGGGTAGTCAGGGTCTCATTGTAACATATACGTCTTGCTCTTGTCCCAGTCACTAAACAGAGGGAGCACGTTTGATTATAAAAGCAGAAATAGCAGTTAGTCTTATGACCCTGTCTTTACTGGACCAGCAATTTTTATAAGACCAGTCCATTTAAGAATAGTCTTCAGTCCAGGGATGGTGGCATACTCCTTTAATGCCAGCACTTGGGAGGCAGAGGCAGGAGGATCTCTGTGAGTTTGGGACTGGCCTGATTTATAGAACTAGTTTCAGGATAGCCAGGGTTACAAAAGAGACCCTGTCTCCAAAAACAAAACAACAACAAAATACTCTTCAAGGTCTGGGGAAAAAGGAAAAGAGGTAAATGGGTTGCTAGGTTACATGTTAGACTTTTTTTTTTTTTTTTTTTTTTTTTTTGGTCTCCAAGCATAGTGAGGTTATGTTAAAAGTGATGTTTAACCACCACACTGTTAGCAGCAGCCATCGCCTAGTGCTCAGCTGTCTGCCACAAGGGCACTGAGAGCTGGTGTGTCTCTGGTCTTGTGTAATGGCAGAGCGGCTGTTTCCGTTCACAGTGTCTTCTCTTGCTTGTTACAGGGTGACCCTGGTGAAGACGGGAGGCCGGTAAGTTGGCTTTTTCTCTGCACTGGACATTATACCATGTTTACACAGAATTTGCAGGCCATTTGAGGTGATGGTTTCCCAGGGAGGACACTGCAGAAAGGCAGCTTTACTTGGGTTGTGACTTAGATCTTAAGCCTGTGCATTTTGACATTTACGTGACTACCAAAAACGACAAAGTGTTCCCGGATCTTTGGGGGAGGCACACCACAAAGAATGAGGAAGTCAGAGTGTAAGAGAGGGGCCTTAGTGCTGAGCAGATGGGGTCCTCCATGCTGCCAGAGTGGCCATGGGGGGGGCTCTCTGCACCTAACAGCATACTGAGACTGTTCACAGACCAAGCTCAGTCTGAACTGGAGGTTTCCCTGAGCCCGATGTGTCCATCAAGTATGCACAAATGGCGTACCCATCACATACACACACACACAGTAGACTTACCACGCTGCCCAGGATATCTGTGGTTCTCATAATTGATGTCTCTGAAGAGGATGCATGTCATCTCCCATCCAGTGCCATCTATAGTCAGTGATCCTACTTTTAAATCCTGGCTTTTTCTCTGGGGTCACCGTGGTGTCACAGCCTGTCCTGGCTTATTAGTCCTCCATGAATTCCTGAAGGGCTTGCCTTCTATCTGCCCTCTGTTCCAAAATGAGAAACATTTGGGGTCAAGATTTATTGTGTGAAGAAAGAGAGATGCTTCCCTCTGTCTAACTCCTACCCTTGTCTTCCAGGGTGACCCTGGCCCTCAAGGCTTTCCAGGCACCCCAGGAGATGTGGGCCCCAAGGGTGAAAAGGTAAGTGTGTCCTGTCTCAGCTCCTGACTAAAAGTGGAGACCATGTGTCCTCAGTATGACAGATTTGTCTTATGTTCCAGGGAGATCCTGGTGTTGGATCTCAAGGACCTCCAGGACCTCCAGGGCCACCAGGACCCTCCTTCAGACAGGACAAGCTGGTAAGTTTCATCCTTGAACTCCTTTATACCAGGTCCTAAGAATCGGCTCCTGATAGTGTTGCCCAAGAGCATGGGTTCCTACTGAAGGCCATGGGGCAAAGCATGATGTCTAGCTTCCACTTTAGGATAGTTAGGGGATATCTGGGTAGTGCTATCTGGTACTCAAGAAAATGAATCTATGTTCTATGGTGGCTTCTCTTACCCTTCCCTCAGACATTCATTGACATGGAAGGATCTGGTTTCAGTGGAGATCTGGAGAGCCTCAGAGTAAGTGGTTATACCCCATACCCATTGTCACTGGGCATATGCAGAGTGTGATGTCTGAGACATCAGTGGGGACCCTCAGGGTGAGGCAAGTAGCTGGAGATGTGATTATTGTCTAACATGGCTATGTATTCTATAATGAACTGTTTCTCTCATGTCTAGGGCCCACGAGGCTTCCCTGGTCCCCCAGGACCCCCTGGTGTCCCAGGACTGCCTGGTGAGCCAGGGCGCTTTGGAGTCAATGGCTCCTATGCTCCAGGACCTGCAGGCCTTCCTGGTGTTCCTGGGAAGGAAGGCCCCCCTGGATTTCCTGGACTCCCGGTAAATTCTGCCACCTCCCCTGTCCCAGAGCATCCTCTTGATTAGGAACGAGCCAGGGGAGCATCACATGAGTGCTCTTGCTGGATCTACTTCAGAATTCCCATGCTCCATCCTCCATTTCTCAAGGTGGAGGCTGTTCCCATTTTTGGTCACTCTCAGTATGGATAGGGCAGGCTGCCCTCTGGTTCTAGGGGGGCTGACCTACTAGCTGAATCTGAGACATACATTTAAATACCCTAGATTGAATGGATGCATGAGCTTCCCACCTTAGATTTCCCAGCATAATCAACAGCTCAGAAAATAATCCACACAATGGTTTCTACACTGTAGCAGTGCCTTCTGAGCTGTGCGTGCACCTTATGGGGAAACAGTTTATATCCTGGCTCTTAGGAAGTCTGGATGATAGCTGTTACCTGCTCAGTATGGATCCTGTCTGGCTCATCTCTTTGTTGTTCTGTCCCAGGGACCTCCAGGTGCTCCAGGCAAAGAGGGCCCACCAGGAGTGGCTGGCCAGAAAGGCGATGTTGTAAGTCAGCTGTGCTATATAACACAGCACACACCTGTAGCCAGTGGGTGGTGGACATTGCATGCTTGCATCTGTGGAGAATGTATGCTATAGGGTGGACACAGCCTGCATGCTCAGCTTAGGAAGATTCTTAGTTTTGGGGCCAGCAGGGTTCAGGTCCATATGTATTTCTTACCAATATAGATGGATTAGCAGCTTAGAAGTTGGTGCTTTGTTTGGTTTGGAAGGGTCTTTTCCTGTTTCAGTGTGGCTGGATTGATAAAGTCTTCAGTGGCAGGGTAGCCTCTGCTGATAATTAGTGTGGTCTTGTGCTGCTGCTGGAAGGAGACCATATGGAAAGCTGCTCCTGGCACTTCCTGGGAGTGGGATGAAGACCCCACCACTGATGCTGAGCAGGAGAAGGAGGTCCTTTCAAATGAACTATGCCCAGAACTTGTCCTTGTTTTCAGCTGAGTCTAAAGGACTCCCCTGTTGGGAGGTGTTTTTAGGGGCATTCACAGGAAGATGCTTTCTATGCTTTAAGCCTTGGGCTCTTCTGCTAAGCTGCCTACGAGTTAGCATCCCTAACAGTCAAGGGAGAGGGGCAGAGAACGCTCAGAAAACACTACAGTCAACATAAAGAGAACACCATACCCTTTGAGGGCATATCACAGGGCTGTTGGTTTGCTTTTCTCTGATTGCTGCAGGTAGGTCTGAGTTTGTTGTAATTCTGTCCTTTTTTTCCTCATAGGGTGATGTTGGCATCCCAGGACCCAAGGTAATTTTCATTCTGTGAGAGCTGGGGCTACCTGCTTGATAAAGTATGTGGGCAGGCTATAGGAGGCACCCCAGTCAATCAATGCATAGTCTTTAGTTTTGTGTGTGTGTGTGTGTATGTCTATGTGTATGTGCACTCAGTTCTGTTCTGCTAATGCAGTGGGACCAAAGGTGTTGGGTTTAGAAATGATCTCCCAATGGGAAGGCACAAAGAAAGATGCCCAGGATACCTCAATCAGGTACCTCACTATTATAGCTGCCCAGCTCATCATGGTTCCCAGTGGTACTCCCAGCATCCTCACCCATTGCTGTGTAGGGAATGCCAGGCTGGCCCTCTTGTGTTCTGATAGGCATCCTGGCTGGTGTTGAGAGAAAGAGCTGGGGAAAGAGAAGAGAGCAATATGGGCATCAGAGGGTAGATCATATGTCAGGAGATGAAAAAGAGATAGGCTGATGTGGGCTGAATATGTAAATGTATGCGTATACTTGTTTCTCTATACCATATATGTGTATCTGTACAAGACACTGGTATTGTCATTCATGTGCTCCTGTCTATACATTCATTTATATCTGCGTGTATGCGCGCGCGCACACACACACACACACACACACACACACACACACACACAGACAGAAAGTTAAAAAGCTGCCAGCCCTACTAATTACCCACCATAACATTGAGTAGCTGCATCCATAGCTGGAGATCCCACACCCACATAGATGCCCACATCCTCATTATATACAAAGGAGCCTGTTGGTAAGGAAGCATCTCATGTAGCTCAGGCTAGACCCTTTATAGGAGGGTTCATGTCCAGCAATGTTTCAGTTGGGTTCAGGTCATTTTCCATACTGTCACATGTGCCTCTCGGGAGCCAAGGAGAGAATGGTGTGATAATCTCAGTTTTCGTTTCTTAGAGGTGACTTGGCTGCCAGCAGGGTCCCTAGGGCACAGTGGCCCACTAGGTCCAACTTTAGGGCTGACGTGCTTGGAACAGAGCCTTCTGCACCAGGGCCTCCCTGCCTGAGTTCCAGCTTCCTGCCTCAGTCTGCCTCCTTAACCTGGTCCGTCCCTCAGACTCCTAGACAAGTCCTGTACACACGTACTTTCTTTTGCTCCCCAGATTCTTCAAACTCACAAACTCATAGGAACACCTGTGTCTATGTTAGCCCAAGTACTTGGCGGCTACAGAGTCCCCTGCAGACCCAGCCTGAAGCTTTCTCTTCTTGTACCTTCCTTCTTAAACTTTATTTATTTATTTATTTGCTTTGGTGTTTGCCTGGAACTGGAACTACAGACAGTTGTTAGCTGCCGTGTGGGTGCTGGGAGTCGAACCCGGCTCCTCTGGAAGAGCAGACGGTGCTCTTAACCGCTGAGCCATCTCTCCAGCCCCCTGTACCTTCCTTCTTACATGCTTTATCTGCTTCTTGCTCTCCCACTGAGGGAGAGCTGGGGCCCAAGGTTACACAGGACCTGGTGTACAGCTTCTGAATCTTGAGTTGTGGCCAGTGCCATGATGTCAGGCCTGTGTGCCTGTGACTCTTACTTGACCCCTGTTGTTTCATGTCAACGAATGATCTGTGTGCCTGTGTGGAATGTGATTCATCTCTGGGTTTTCAGATTTGTGACAAGCATTGTAAGGAAGTGCATGTTCATTGGGATTGCCCGTAGCTTTGCTGAAGCCCAGAGCCAAGAACAGTGACCTTGTCCTTCTGTCTGTGCAGGGGAGCAAAGGAGACTCTGGGCCTGTTGGTGCACCTGGAAAGACTGGCATGGCTGGACCCCCTGGGCTTACCGGACCCCCAGGACCCCCAGGGCCCCCGGGGCCACCAGGACCAGGATTTGCTGCTGGATTTGTGAGTCAGAAAGCCTGGGCTGTACCCCCAGCTGCCTGCCCTTCAGACAGCTCAGTCAGAACAGAACTCCCTAAGCAGGGCTCAGCTCTTGGCACTCTGTGGGTTTTTGCTATTCCCATCTTTGGGCCCTCACTTTTAAGCCCTAAGGACCTGGGTGGGTTAGCTCAGTGCTGGATTGGCCTCAATATACTCAAAGCACAAGTGTTTACACTCAGATGTCCCAGTGTCCGTGGCTGCTATCCAGCCTCTCCACCCTTAGCTGCTGAAGACCTGCCTATGTACCCAGCTATAATTTTTCTTGCACACACGCAGACCAGAGCCTTATGACTGAGCAGAATGCTCAGGGTTCAATTAACACACACACACACACACACACACACACACACACACACACACTCTGGAGAGATGGCTCAGCAGTTAAGAGCATCGACTGTTCTTCCGGAGGACCTGAGTTCGATTCCCAGCATCCACACGGCACACACACACACACACACACACACACACACACACACGCTGGAGAGATGGCTCAGCAGTTAAGAGCATCGACTGTTCTTCCAGAGGACCTGAGTTCGATTCCCAGCATCCACACAGCAGCTAGTAACTGTCTGTAATTCCAAGATCTGACACCCTTATACAGCTATACATGCAGGCAAAACACCAATTCACATAAAATTAAAATAGATATTTAAAAACACAGGCACACAAACACACCCCATCCTGTCAACCATCCACTTCACTCTCTCCCATCTCCACTTTCCCTCCAGGATGATATGGAAGGCTCTGGGATACCCTTCTGGCCAACAGCCCAAAGCGCCAATACAATGCAGGTATTACCCATAAGCTGGGGTAGGAGGATCTCAGGTCAGTGGTGTTCTTGGGACAGTCTCATATAGGGCAAGGAGCCCTTATCAGTGCGGGGAAGTGAGCTGCAATACCCTCCACCCCAGAAAGACCTATCACAACTGTCCCGGGGCTGGGCTGGTGACAGGTAGACAGACCCTTTCCTATCTGATCTCTCCCATGGCTGCAATTTAAAAAAGTGACAGATATTTGGCAAGAGTAGACTGGAGTTAATGAACATTTGGGGGCGTTCCATGCCACGTTTCTCTGTTGACCTGTTTGTAGTTTGGATTAGGTTGATAAAGAAGAGATTAAGTCTCAAAGTCCCCAAATGGCAAGCATATCAAGGCACTTGTGTGCAAGCATGCGCAAACTCTATGGCCATGCCCAGGATACCGCTTTCCCCTGAGGCTGCTGCCCTTCCCTGAGGAGTAACATGTCTCAGCACAGTAGGCTGACTTCTAGTTTCTGGGGCTACCACTTGCAGATGCTATTGTGACAATAGTTAAAATAATAATTGTTGTTGTTGTTATTCTTTGTAATTTTTTAGTATATATGTTTGTTTTAAAACAATTTCAAATGTAGACAGGTTGTAAGGATTCCCATGTAGCTTTCAAGCGGACACTCAGTTAAAATTCATAGCTTTGACAATAGAAGACTCTGTTCGGGTGCGTCATGCCAGCCTCATGCCTCAGTTATTTCTTCTGGCATCATGAGGTTTGGAAAGTGCTAACCAGTGTGGGATAAAGCAGATCTAGGTCAGTGACACTTGTCTCCTTTACTCTGACAGGGATCTCCGGGATTGCCAGGACTCAAGGTGAGTGAGGGAAGGCTTTCTTGGAGACCTGTCTAGCAAGTCAATACTTCGTGAGTTCAACATGGAAATTTGCAAAATTCAGCAGGTGGCTTCATGGAAAAATAGCCACATGTCCCTTCCCATGCACTGAGCATTAGTGAGGTCATGCCCTATCTTTCCAAAGCCCCAGGAATTGAGATTCCTGGCTTCACACATCTAAAGCATGCTAAAATTTTGAGAAGGAGCTCAGAACCACCCGCTATGTTCTCAGCTTCAGGGACCAGTAGGGTGGTGACCCCTAGAGGATCGGAGAGTTTTGTTTCCAGCTTCCCATGTCATCCTTGGGGACACCAGCCCACAGACTCAGCCCCATAGCCCCCACCTTCTCTCATGCTTGAGTCAGGGTGGGGACAAGGGTAGAAAATACCAAAATGGTCCCCACCAGGGCATCCTGACTTTCTAACTGTTGCCCTGCTCTCCTGGAATGTTTTTCTTGTAACTTATAAAGCATTTGATGGACATTTCATAGGGCTGGGTTTTCACATGGCCCTGTGTTGGACTTTTATTTTTATTTATAAGGTATGGTTTCTCTGTATATCCTTGGCTTTCCCGGAGCTGAACTCACTCTGTAGATCAGGCTGACCTCTCAAACTCTGAGAGATCCACCTGCCTGCCTTCTGTGTGCTAGGATTAAGAAGGACTTTTTTTTTTTTTTTTAACATATTAAGAAGTCACTTCAAAGGGCTTGTTTCTTTCCCCATGGATATGCTGGGACCTGCTACCATCTTCTACAATATCCAGAACCATCCAATCCCCATAATACTGGAATATATTTTGTACCTTCCACCAGTGTGGGCCTCTGCTTTGTCACCTAGAATTCTAGGACTCTTGGGAAGGCCCAAGTGCGAGGCCTCTGTTAATCATGGGTGATTAACAGAGGAGCATGTAGCTTGGTTTGGGGGTGGGCCAGCTAACACCCCAAGCTCATAGAGACTTTTGTCCACTTAGGGGGATCCTGGAGTAGCAGGGCCACCTGGAACCAAGGTAGGTGCTTTACCCAGGCTTGGGTATATTGTCCACTGTGTCTGGAGAGGGTGATGTAGGAATCAGAGAGCATGCCCCATAAGCCTCAGTAGACAAAGGTGTGCCGGGCACATCTCAGAGGCATCCCTGAGAGCAGAAGACGTGGAGTGAGATGAGACGCCTGTGCAGACTGATCTCCTCCTTCCTCCTGCCTTGACCTCATTGTTCCTCATGCTTATGTCTCTTTATAATTTAACATGCTTGATTCAGAGAAAACTACCCAGGTCAAGCCCCCTAGGCACCTCTTCCCTGTCACTACTACTTCTCTCTTAAAGAGAGAGAGAGAGAGAGAGAGAGAGAGAGAGAGAGAGAGAGAGAGAGAGAGCGCTATGTTGCCCTCCAGGGGTTGAGTGCAGAAGTCAGCAGAAACCTAGGTAGCCCATGGTAGCTGTGGCCTCCTCTCCAAGAATCTCTGCCGAAGGCTGACTCTGGCTCTTCCATTTGTCTGTCCCAGGGAGAAGTTGGAGCAGATGGAGCCCAGGGCATCCCTGGCCTCCCAGGAAAACAGGGTCCAGCTGGGCCCCCGGTAAGTGAGAGGTGAGAGGTGTCAAAGAAGCCCCCAGGAAGAGAACTGGCATCTGAAGTGGCCCTTGGCATCCTAGATATCTGCGTTCCCCACCCCTGTGTGGAGGCCCACCCTATGGAGCCAAGTGCAAGTCTGGTGATGGGACTCAGATTCTGTTTACAACAACCCCCCCCTCTTTTTTTTGTCTCTGCAGGGACCAAAAGGAGAGAAAGGGAGCCAAGGAGAAAAGGTTAGTGTCTCTGTAGCCATAGGTACACAGTGGACAAAGAGTTGAGCTGTCTAGGCCTCAGGGTGAGGAATCTCATCATGCCCCAGCCTTAGATCCAAACCACCTAGCTACCCATGCAACCCCAGAGAGTTGAGCAGAGACCCTGAAGTCAGTAGGGGTAGCTCTCAGTTACTGTCTACAATCTTAGTACTCGGGTTGTGACTACTCTGGAATCCTGGCCAGAGGAACCAGAATGCTAACCTTCTCTGCCATTTTCTTCCAGGGAAGCCCAGGAAAAGATGGCGTGGGGAGAGTAGGTCTCCCTGGTCCCCCAGGACCTCCAGGGCCTGTGATCTACATGTCGAATGAGGATGTAAGTACACTGTGGAGTGTGGCTCATCCCACAGTCTAGAATTGCCCATCGTTGATCTAACTGCCTCATCAGAATGACCCAGGAATCCTGGCTTCTCAATAAAAGGCTGTGTTTGCTGGAAACCCTTTTCTTGCCAAAGCTTCTCGGCCTTCTTGGTTGTAAAGGCTACCACTGTCCTTTTGTGGTGCCTGCAGCAACATATTCAAGTGGCCTAGCCCCAGAGTAAATGGGTCCCTCATAGCCCCACCACAAAACCCAGGAGCCAAGCTGTTTCCCAAGCTCACTTGTCTGCAGCAGGAAGCCTGGGTGACTAGGTGTCAGATGCCTGGCCCAGAGGAGCTGATAATGCAGGGGAAAGGCTGCCTTAGACAGAGATAGAGCATGGCTGGGGTGCCTCAAAGGCTGGGGTGACAACTGGGCTCAGATCCCAGCTGCATTTGTCACCTGGCATCCTGGCTGGTTACTTCATTTTCTGGAGTCCTGGTAGCTTCAGTTCTGGGCAGAGGACAAGGTAGTGAATGATCACAAGAGTGCCTGGCCCAGGCCTCATGCTCCAGGAGGGGACAGATGCCATGGAGCTAATAAAAGAAGATAACATTTTAGTGAGGCCTGTGGGAAGGCAGGGGGACCAGGGTAGATCCAAAAGCACAGGTGGTCATCTTCATTTGGGGGACATTGGTATGACAGGGAAGCCTAGGAAAAGCCCCCAGTAGGTGGGGCTGCTTCCACATGATGAACCAGAGCATATGCTGCAGGTTAAGTGTGTAACAGATTAAGTGTGTAAGTGTGACACCAGCCCTCACCCCTCCTTTCATGCAGAGGGGGTCTCCCTAGGAATTGGGTCAGCGGTCATGTGAGCACCTTCAGAGAAAACCCAGGCATACTGCTAAAAACACAGTTTTCTTCTAAATTCCATTGGGACTTGCTTTTGTGTGCTTGTGGCTAATATGACGCCAGGTGACTTTCAACTCAAAGGCCGATTTCTTTTCTCTTCCTTTAATTTTTATTTCCTGATGGCCTGGGGACAGAGAGCCGTAGTGAGCACGCCAGGATCTGAAGTAAGTGCCATCTTGCTTCCATGGAGGGTTCAAGGAGCTGGGTCAGAACACCTGTGAGCAGTGTGTCTCAAAAACTCATGGTGCCCTTCTTTCCACAGGGCAAACCAGGGCACGCAGGCTTTCCTGTAAGTAGCTTTGCTTCAGAGCTGCAAGCTTGCCCAACAATGCCCTGGCACTGGGGGTGGGCATGGGCTCTGCGCTTGGTACACATGAGTCAGTAGTGTAAGCTTGAATGGAGACAATCACTGTCCTTGAGGACATGATGCTATCAGGAAGATAATGAGGTCTGGAGGGTGTAACATGATGCCTCTGAAGGACTGCCACATGACCAGGGAACAACCACAGGGCACAGGATATGGGGGATATAGAGACCAAGGAACATTCATAGGGACCCTCATTTCTATCTGGTCTTTACTATAGGGACCTGCTGGACCAAAGGGTGACCTGGGTTCCAAAGGCGAGCAGGGTCCTCCAGGGCTCAAGGTAAGAGGCTGGGGTACCATTTGCTTCTTTCCTAGAACCACTGACCTGCTCCAGCTAAGGTATGCTAATTTGTCTACCTAAGGGAAGGCTCTTGAGGCAGCCTGGGCCCTGAGGATACTGGGACATGTCATCTCTATTACCCTAACTCAGAGGCTCTAGCCATAACCTCCCCCATGGCAGGCCAAGACATCCCCCCTCTCTTTCTGTTTTTTTGAGGGGGGGTTTGAGGCCTTATGGGTGAGCCCTGACCTGTCCTTCCTGTCCTGCCATTTCAGGGCGAGAAGGGAGAGCCAGGCGCTATTTTAGGCTCTGATGGCAGAGCCCTGGGCCATGCTCAGAAAGGAGCCAAGGTGAGAACGGGGTTGGGGTTCCCTGACATTGTCAGGATAGCATGGGTGGGGACATCCTGACGGAGGCAGGATGGTGACACACTCAAACCTCCCCTGAATGGGGTTCCCAGCCTTCCATACCCTGCTTCTGTTCCCTTTGCCTATTGCAATCCTCCTGAGTGAGTCCTCACAGCCCCCAAACCTGTCAATAGCTTGCATTGCCCCTTTGCGACTGCTGGCTGAGCTTCCCATAGGAAGGTTAATGATATTGGCCATGGCCCAGTTTGCTCACCCTTCTGCCTGGCCTTTGCCTGTGGGAGAAGAAGGGGCCCATACTGGGGCCATCCCATGTACAGGCATCCGTCTAACCTGTGTAACTGACGTCGTCTAGACCTCTTCCTTCCTATGGTCCTGAGCCTGCAGAAACCTAAGCACAAGCCTGTTCAGGACTTGTTCTTCAGACTCTATTCTGGGCTTCTACCCCAGCAGGCCTTCCAAGAAGGTACTGGGGGAAGGGCCTTGGAAAGCCTTGATGGCTTTGAGGAATGGATTCTCACTTGCCTACGGTGTTGTTAGAAAATGAGCTAATGATTCCCCAGGCCCAGAGAACCCTCTATTCAGAGGCTCTACAGCTGAGTAAGACCTGGGTGACCTTAGCTATACACTGTGTAAGTTGGATTCCACCTTCACTGTGCCAGCCAGGGTACATCCGTCTGTCTCTCATACCAGACCTAGTCCCTAATGCTGGCATCCTTGTATCCTTCCTGTTCGCCTGGCACAGCCAGCAGCCTTGGTTGCCAACCTAGCACATCCAGAAGGGTGCAGGGACCCTAGGAGGCAGTGGGTAGGGTTAACCATAGCTTGCTGACCACTGATTCTCTATTCAGGGAGAGCCAGGCTTTCGAGGACCACCGGTGAGTAATGCCCTTGTGTGTTGTGCTTAGTTCACGGCCCAGGGTTTGTATTAAAAACATGGGGTAGGGGCTGGTTGCTCCACATGACAGCAGGCAGTTCCTTAAAGATGTTGGCTCTGGTTCTTTCCTGGGATGGCCCCTCCCCTCCCTCTTCACTAGGAGGCCTCACCTACCCTTCAACTAATCGTTCTCTCCATAGGGTCCTTATGGGCGGCCTGGGTACAAGGGTGAAATCGGCTTCCCCGGACGGCCGGTGAGGATTTGGTGGATTTACAAGTTGGACATAGTGGGTGGAGAACACTTGGGGCCTACAGAGGCCTGGGCCTTGGAAAAAACGGACAGCTGTCCCTCCTGTCCAGCTTTCCCTGGGTACAGCAATCATATCTATGTGGCTAGTGTTTTAACACTTATAAGGGCTAAGAGTATACCTCATCTGACAGCCCATAGATGGCCCTGGGCAAAAAGGGGGCCTCTGACCTTCATCCTTCTGGCCAATCTCCTGCCTCCCCTCGCTTCTGGGCAAGGGTTTGAAGGCTTGACCATGGAGGGAGGGGCTATGTACAGGCTGTCCAATGCCCAACAAGCCCCGTCACTCTATTCTGCCCAGGGTCGTCCTGGAACAAATGGATTAAAGGGAGAGAAAGGGGAGCCTGGAGATGGCAGCCTTGGGTTCGGCATGAGGGTAAGTGTCCTGTAATGGTGAATCGGTGGCTTAGAACACCAGGGAACAAGAATGGTTAGGCCAGGGCCCCTCAGGTCATCTAATTTCAGATGACTGATGCTGTAACTAGACATGTTGACCCTGATGGGTACACTTGCATAAATACTTACATGTAGATGTGGACATACAACTAACTACATGTGCACAAACATATCTGCGTATTTCTATACCTAGGAGAGAGAACCATAAGGCCTTAGGGCATACACCTTCTCTGGATCCACAAACACAGCTTTGTGACTTTTAAAACTGCTGCCTTAGAGACTTAAGGGATTTTGTCTCAGGGCATCTCCTGCCTCTTTCTATTGGGGGCAGCCACTCAGAGACTCCCCACAGGATGGCTGCATCCAGCCTGTGACTCCTGCCTCCCACCTTCGCTGCCTCCTCTATGGACTAACGGCTACTAACACCATGCAAAATCAAGAGCAAACTGCAGTGTTTGCAGACCTATATGATTGACACATCTCACAGTCAATCACATCCATCCTAATGGAAAAGACTGGCTCTTGGATTTCATCCTCAGTTAGGATTTTAAAAATCAGGTTGAATACTGTTTTCCTTGCAGGGAGCGTATCCCTTAATCTGAGGCACCAGCAAGTACATATATGCTCATAGCCCCCACCCCTAGCTGTCCTAGGGAAGGTAAACAATGCAAGGTGTCTGGTCACTCCTATTCCTTTCCTGGGTCATCGGGGCTCTGCACAGAGGTCCTTTGCAGAAGCAGTGTGTGACTGTCAGCTTGGACCAGGCTGTCCCTTTCTCTTTGAATACATGCAGGTTCAACTTTATTCATTTAAGCCAAAGCCTTCTTGAGTGACCTAACCTTGAGTTTGCAACTAGTGATCTCATGAGAAACATGACCAGCTGCAGTTATTCATTGCCTATGTGACTTCACTTCCCTGAGAGGCCCCTGGGCAGGAAGCAGGCAGGCCCAGTTGGCAGGCACATGGACCAGAGTCAGCAACGCATTCTTGGTTTTTGCATCATCAAATGCAGTCTGCTTTTCAGAAGAACTTCAGCTCATGTCTGCTGCCCTAACCTATACGGATGGCTTAGCTACACCTTGACTAACCAGATCCTTCTCTTCCTTCACAGGGAATGCCTGGTCCCCCTGGACCCCCAGGACTCCCAGGACCACCAGGGCCTCCATGTCCTCCTGGGATGCCCATCTATGACAGCAATGTAAGTGGCCAGAGCCTCATTTTGTGAAGGCTTCTCTCCCATCTCTGACCCTGGAATCCTCTGTGGGTATCTCTGGGATGGATCTGTTGGGTAGGCCGCACCTGGGGGTGGTGCATAAGCTGTGAATCCCCTCTGGAGTAACTCTGCTCAGAGACAGCCTTAAACCGGAATGACTCAGATGCCTGACCCAGGTGCTGGGGGCACTCCACTTTTACCAGACTTAGTAAGAGGAAGAGGTGACCCATGAGGACAGGTTGCTGTGACTAGAACTCTTGATACAGACCCTGTGCCTCCTCACCCTCAGCTCCTATGGAAAGGGTTCTGGTTTGGCTCTGGAGAGGGCCCCTGGGACTGCTTGCCTTGGGTTCCCTGGTAGACTCGCTTTCTAGAACATCGTCTCTCAGCAACCCCTACCCCACCCCCGGCTTGTTCATTGCAGGCATTTGTAGAGTCTGGCCGACCTGGACAGCAAGGTGAGGACCCCAGACTCACAGTGCATGCAGGGCACTGCTAGGGAGATGGTAACGGGGTAGTAACCTCAATGGAGCTGTGGGACCTGACTCTCTGCTAACTTTGGGTGTCTTGTTCCTGAGTTGTGCCCTCAACCTTACCCTACCCCTAATATCACCCCGCATGGATGTCTAGGAAGTCTAAGAAGGGCTCTGGTGCTGGGGATGACCACCTAACCCTTCTCAGAGGAGGTGCAGGAACAGCAGCCCCACTCATCTATCAGTAGGGACATAGAGCAGTGCCTCCCCCCCCCACACACACACACACATTTCATGAGCTCTGATCCTGACCGTGCTCCCAGCCCTGATCCATTCAGACTTTCTGGGGTACTTCTGGGAGGGGCCTTAACCTGGTTTTCCCTGATAGCCTTGGGGTTTCTTCCTCCAGGTGTACAGGGGCCTAAGGGTAACAAAGGAGACGTGGGCCCACCAGGGCCTCCAGGTGAGCTTGGGTTACATATTCCAGGCTGAGTACAGCCAGCCCCACCGTGGAGCATTAGAGCACCCACTACACCATGGTTGCTGCCCAACCCTCTGGGAGGGATAAAGCAAATACCTAGGGACACTAATCAGCCTTTCAGCTTGGGGCTCAGGGCCTGGGAGGGTTTCAGGAAAGAGCAGCTCAGTGGGATGCCCTCATCACCCCATTCAATGATAGATACCAGGGGGCTGCTCATCCCAGGGAGTGAGTGTTCCCTGCCAGCACCCATGTTGATCTGACCAACCTCCACCAAGACCATTTGGGTAAGCAGCATAAAAGCCTTGCATGGGATGGAGGGAGGGCCGTGGGGAAGAGCGTTGAGTCCACTCCCCGTGAACCACAAAAGCATTAGCATACATGTGTTGGTGGGATCCCTGCTCATTGTCCAGCCCCAGATTCTGCCCACCAACAACACTCAGAGTGTGTGGCATGATAAGGAAGACACAGGACTGGAACAAAGACCCAACCAGAGATAGAGAGGGAAGGCCAGATACTCAGGTTTCCTGGGAAGTGATTACCAGGCTGGGACCAAGACTTAAGAGTGTACTGTGCCCCAACACTAAAAAGAAAGAGAATCATCTCAGAGAGCAGATGGCTGTCTGGATAAATTCTGGGAACACCAGTTCAGAGTACCAAGGACAAGGGTAAGCTGGGAGAAGCCATCTCAGCCCCTAGACAGTTCACAAAGAAGAAGAGCTTGAGGTCCGCAGAGGGAGACCACAGCAATGGTCTAGCATGCTTGTCATTGGAGAATCAAAGAGAAACAGCAGTTAAGAGTAAAATGGCCTAGAGTTTCCAAGGCTGGAAGAAGATTTGCAGTGCTTCCTATAGTCAGAAGAGTTACAAGAAGACTAACGGAAGTAAGTAAAGCCTGAAGACTCTGCGTGTGTTTCCGAACATCAGAGGAGGCTTATGACTCTGCACAAAGAGGGTGGCCTAAGCAGCAAGCAGCCTGATGGCCAGTGCAGGACTGCTGGGAGAGACTGAAGCGGTGCCAGAAAGGGTGGGGAGGTTGGCAATGGCTGACCATCACAGCAGGAAGGCTACAGGCTGCATGGCCACAGGCCCAGACTCCCTGGAGCACAGTCTCTGATGTTTAGCTGAGGTCAAGGGTGCAGATGAACTTGAAAGAAAGCCAAGCACTGAGGAATGTGCAGCTAGATGCCTGATGCACAGAGAAATGCTTGATGCAAATGATGACAAGGAGAAGGTCAGGGACATGTAGGAAATACTAAGCAAAATAGATTTGAATCCAGGTTTTCAGCAGCTGACTATGGATGGATTCTTCTGTTGGAGGTTGGGATGGGAGTGCTGGTCACTCAGAGAGACCCCTTCCTTAGGATGAGAGCAAGCTAGAGAATCAAGATGGATAGAATTGCCCCAGGTGAAGAGAGCTATTGATGGCCAGCAATGTGTTTAAAAAGTGCTCATCTTGATTGAAGTAGATCTAGAACAATCTAGCAACTGAATTTGTGTGCCCACAATAGCAGAACCTCAGAATATAAAAGAGAACTGACAACCGTAAGAAAAATATGCCGTCATCAGAGAAATTTAGCCTAGAGATGGAAGGGTTCAGCAGTCACCAATGTTTGTCTACATCATCTCTGGCCACCATGCCAGCCACAGAGACTAGTACCTGCAAGCAGAGGCATGTTCTGCAGGTTTAGAAGGTGGCAGCCTTGTGAATGTAGTACACTACACCTACATGGTGCACTAGCACCTGTGGTGGAGAACGGCCATAGCAACAGCACTGGTCCAGACAGCTTGCATGTCAAAGGAGAAGCAAAAGACCCTGAGGCAGCCTGGGATGATGATGTTGGCAAAGCATCTCTCAGAAGCCTGAGTAGCTGGGTCCTCTAAGTCCCTACTTGGTTGGGTCAGTGGGACCCCTTGCTCATACATAGATCATAGGGTCCCATAGACCATGGCCTGGTTCTACAGAGGACCTAGGGCAGGAGCTGGAACTTGGGTGCTGCTAGTGGCCACCAATCCTAGGTGACACACCTGTAGGGTAGCCACCTTACAGGGCTGGAGATGGCCATGGAATTGCTGCTCTCACCATCTCATGTAGCAGTGAAGAGCCTCCCAGAGAGAGTGATTCCACAGGGCAGGTGCTTCCAGGAAGACAGAACAGGAAAAACTAACTAAAAATTGCTATCGCTGAAAAAGTAGGTTAACCCCTTTGTTCAGAAAATTACAGTCTTCATTGGAATGTTTCTGTGCCTCCAGCCTAAAGTACTAGAAAGCAAATGTCACATTTGAAGGCATTTTAGAAACCGAAATAAATGAAGTTATGTTTTATTTATGAGATAACAAAGATCAAAAAAAAATTCAGAGATCAAGTTAATTTTTTGAAGATGTCAAAACATCTCCCCACCTCTGTAAACTGACAGAGACAATGGGGAGTGGTCCAGAGGAGGGGCCCTGGGCCTTGCTGACTCTCCAAGAGAACAGGACTAGATTCTTGAAGCAAGGGGCCTAGAGAAAGAAGAACCAGTTTACACAGATGCCAAGTCTTCAGTGCACACCGCCCATGAGGATCTGCGGGGCGGCAGTCAGAAGGACTGAGTACATCTCCCCAGGCCACTAGGGAGACAGCCATTAGAGAAGCCAATGGCCAGTCATAAACATTTACAAATGCAACAGTGCAGAAACACTATGATCCAAAAAAAAAAATCCACTAGCCAGGGATAAATGTAAGAAAATGCATGGTCCGTACACAAATCAGTGAAGGGTGTGGGAGAGGGAATATGAATTGTATAGACAGTACTGTAATCTCAGAACCTCCTAATCCACCTTCCTACCATACAGGGCAGTTTCCCATAGACTTCTTCAACCTTGGAGCTGAAATGAAGGTGAGTGAGATTGTTGGTCAAGATGAGGAGAACCGGATAGGGTGACTGGTGTCTAGGCAGGTGCTGCTGTGGCAAACGTCTACTAACATTCAGCCACACAACTTTCTTCTGGCACTATGAGGAACACTGGCCTTGTGGTATTGTGGTAGTGTGTCTCTCTCTAGACTCACTGTCCCAGGCCGGGGGTGGGGGAGGGGCTGATGCAGCAGGAGAGGGGCCTGAACTGGATCTGGGAGGACAATCACTAGTGGCCAAGGAGATGCCCTTGACTCGTGGGTCAGTGCCAACATATCCCCACCTGGCTCACATAGCCATTTCTATTTGTAGGGTGACAAAGGAGACCGAGGGGACCCTGGACGTAAAGGAGAGAGGGGTGAACCTGGGCCTGCAGGTGGTGGTGGATTCTTCGGCTCAAGTGTGCCTGGACCACCTGGCCCCCCTGGTTACCCTGGGATTCCGGTAAGCTGAGGCCCCAGGCTTCCTGCAGGTATCCACACACTGTGGGCAAAGTCAAGGGACACATCATGCCTGGTTGTGTACCCTCAAAGACTCAAACCAAACCTCTCCAAGCTCAGCTGCCTAAGACCTCACATTTATTGGTTCCTCTGTGGTCATGAAGCTGGGTGGGCACATGAACCAGGGTAGCCTCATGGCCCTTCTCCTGCTGAAACCCATCTGCTACCATCCCTGACATTGAGCAGCACTGAGCGGACCCCAGGGGTGTAGCATCACACCTAAGGACTTGAGAAAACAGGAAGACTGGGGGGCCTTGGGACTTTTCCTTTGTCCTGGAGATGCAGCTCTCACAAAATGGGGCCCTGTGTAGGCAGGGCTGTACGAATCTAAAAGGCTATGAACAGACACAATCCTGGCCTAGGGCATGCAGGGTACAATGAAAGGTTTTGTTGTTTCTAGGGGCCGAAGGGAGAGAGCATCCGGGGCCCACCAGGCCCACCTGGCCCTCAGGGGCCTCCCGGCATTGGCTATGAGGGGCGTCAAGGACCCCCAGGACCCCCAGGACCTCCAGGACCTCCCTCATTCCCTGGCCCTCACAGGCAGAGTATGTATGTGGAGAATGGAGAGTGGGCCTGGGTCCCTAAGGGCTACCCATGTGGCCAGGGGTTCCCAGCTTTCTCTCTCTCATAGCCGTCAGTGTTCCTGGTCCTCCGGGTCCCCCTGGTCCCCCAGGTCCTCCAGGAGCCATGGGTGCCTCTGCTGGGGTAAGTGTCTAGTTGGCCAAGGTCTGAGGATCTGGAGTAGGGCTGGGGAGGCAGGTTACGTTATGTGAGGGATTCCTCACTATCAGTTTACCGGATGCTGAGACCAGTGTCTGTGGGACCATGTACCTACTTCTACAACCTCCACTTCTCCTTGGGGACAGCCTGAGACAAAGAAGGGTGCTGATCCAGGGTCATCTTCTGCTACCCTGGAATCTCTGGGTGCGCTGGACAGTAGGTCTCACAGTAGGCTTGGGTTGGGGTTCCAGCAGGTGAGGATCTGGACCACATACCAGACTATGCTGGAGAAGGTGCGTGAGGTGCCCGAGGGCTGGCTCATCTTTGTGGCTGAAAGGGAAGAGCTCTATGTGCGTGTAAGAAATGGCTTCCGGAAGGTGCTGGTAAGTCCTCAGGGACCCTCCCTGCAACACTCACAAGGCCAGAAGGATATCTTAGCTTTAAAGAATTGCAAGCGGGTTCCTCTGCGCTTTTAGCATTCGCAGTAAATGAATGTTTATTAGATACTTTTATTGTTGCTGAGATCAAATACCCAACAAGGTGTACCTTAAAGAGGGGACAGGTTAATTTTGGCTTCTCAGTGAAAAAGGCACAGTGGCAGGGATATCAGGCAACTGATCACAGGAAATGGGGCTGTGACCTCCTTCCTCTTCCATAACCTTCACAAACAGCATGGCCAACTGGGGCCCAAATGCTCAAAGTAAGGCCCCCCCCTCCCCGTGTGTGTGGGGACTGGGAGGAGGTGAAGTCACATTCCACCTGCAGCAGTGTGACATAAGGTAGGGCCCTAATGCTAGGCCCCAGGTGGCCCATGGCCAAGGTTCTTAACTTGTCCTGTAGGGGGATGTAAGGGCTTTAAGCTTGAAGCATTAGGCTCACCTTGGCATGATGGCCTCAAGATGCATGGAAGGCACATATATATGCTTTGGATCCCACTACTGTGAGGCTGGCCGGATGGCTCAGTGGGTACAGACATGTGCCACACATATCTGTCAATCTGAGTTTGATTTGAGAACCCACAAAAGGTGGAAGGAACCAATTTGGCCAACTTGTCATCAACCTCCACATGCACACCATGGCATGTGTACACATATATTGTACATACACACATACCATAATAAGTACCACTATGATGAACATCCTTAGTACTGGTCAGGTGCCTCGAGATGCATGATGGCTGCTGGGTACCAGCTTTTAGGTCTGGGTTTATGGGCCTGGAAGGCCTGCCTTACAGTGCCTTTCCGACTACTTCTATGTGGCCCGGCAAAGTCTGGTGTCAGCAGTAAATCTAACCAGTGCCCACTGTTCATTTGGTGCCAAAGAGTGGGGTGTGGTCACATCAGTCTTTCTACAGACCTCTTCCAGAGGGAGGGGCTGTGGAGAGAGGGTGACAGATGAGAGGCTCTGGCCCTGGGGCATGCTAGAAAACTCCTGTTGTTTCCTTTCAGCTGGAAGCCCGGACACCACTCCCACATACAACGGTAAGGAACATCCCCCCACCACCACCACCACCCCTACAGCTGATAGAAATGAGCATAGTTAATGGAGCTCAGGATGGCCACATTGTTTCTTGAAGTTTCTTGAAGTATGTATGGCTGGAGGTTGGTGATGGTTCTGTACAGAGCAAAGGGTGATCTACAATAGCTTCATATTCAGTTTGGAATGAATGGGTTTATTAAATATGCAACATGCTGAAGTAAAGGAATAATTAACAGAGTATAGATTAGAGACATAAAGCATTATCAAAATGGGAACTCAAGACATTTAGCACAAACTGATGACTGGGTCGTGAGGGGGTACTTTAAGGCAGCCAGCTGGACTGCCCAGGAGAGCTCTGGGGACATGATGTCATGAAATTGGACACTCACAACATCCAGCAGAAACTGACTGGGGATGTTGACCGGTCAGCTGGAGTTCCTGACTGAGCTTTTCATGCCTGAGCTCCCCACAGCTTCCCAGCAGGCATGTTAATGCCATGGGGTAAACCATGGTCACCTTGGTTGGAAACGGTTCATCTTCTAGCTGTCCTCAAGGGCACCATGTTTTACTCTTGGGCTCTTTTGCTGTTCTTTCCCCCCATGCTGCACAGTTGGTGGGGGCCATCTCCAGATGAGGGACCTTGGAGGATACTTGGAGACAAACATGCTTGGGTGTGGATGGGGTGGGGGTGGGGCGTCACTAACAGAGCCAGCCTCTCAGTGAGTTCAAACAACATGTGACGATTCACTAATCTTAGCCTTAGCCAGGAACCCTGAAGAGGCTGTGATGAGTGAAGACAGTCTGCTGAGCTTAGGGAGGAATGGGAACCTGAGCAGAGGGCGGTGCCACCTACTCAAGCATTTCGGGCTGGCTCATGCTTGCACCCTGGGCTCAGGGTATAGCTCACTTCTCAGCATCTCTGGTCCAGCCCTACCCAGCATGGTTGCTCCGCAGATGAGGAGCTACTCCAGGCACTGTACACTTCCATTCTCAGGGCAATGAGGTAGCAGCTCTTCAACCTCCAGTGGTACAGATTCAGGAGGGCAGCCCATATACCCGGCGAGAGCACTCATACTCCACAGCTCGACCCTGGCGGGCAGATGACATCCTGGCCAACCCACCACGTCTTCCAGACCCACAGCCTTACCCAGGAGTTCCACACCACCACAACTCCTATGCACACCTGCCGCCAACCCGCTCCACAAGCTCACCTGCCCACATTCACCAGGACTTCCAGCCAGTGGTGAGTGTCCAGTGTTTAGAGGTATGTGTCCATCCAGCCCCAGTCTTGGCAGGACAGAGGGAATCCCCCCAGAGCTGCCAGAGGGAATCCTCTGAGCCACCATGTGGTTGCCGGGAATTGAACTCAGGACCCTTGGAAGAACAGTCAGTGCTCTTAACCTGAGCCATCTCTCCAGCCCCGAGGGAATCCTCTGAACAGGGATCTATGGGTGGTCTTCTGTGGACTTACAGATCACTTAGGCCAGGGGCTTGCCTGATGGCTTAGTGGTTGTCAATGAAATCAAACACTTAGCCAGTCCCTGCTAGTTCTTAATATAGCAGAGAGGAGAGCACTGGACCAGGGATGGGCAGCTGCTTTGGATCCAGTAGTCTCTGGCCCCTGTCTCTGCTCACAGAAAAGGTTATTAGGAGCTCTCTTAGGGGGCTGCTGGGACCACTGTGCCTCAGACAGCCTCTGCTATCCTAGATTGAAAGGGGCCAGACAGGGCTGAATGCAGATTGTCACTGAAGTTACTATTATTGCAAACTCAGCCCTTAGTAGGCTCTACCTGGGTGTGCATCCTGCAGTCTAGAGGCTAGAAGGTTCCATGTGACACTGCTTATGATGTAATCATGTATGTCCTTCCTTACAGCTCCACCTAGTGGCACTGAACAGCCCGCTGTCGGGTGGCATGCGTGGCATCCGTGGGGCTGACTTCCAATGCTTCCAGCAGGCCCGAGCTGTGGGGCTGGCTGGCACCTTCCGGGCCTTCCTGTCCTCTAGGCTGCAGGACCTCTACAGTATTGTGCGTCGTGCTGACCGAGGGAATGTGCCCATTGTCAACCTGAAGGTGGGTGGGGCCCGTCCTGAGGGTCCTGGGAGGTGAAAAGTATGTTCCTATGCCCTGGCCTTAGGTGTGAACTCACAATATGAGCTCAGGATAATCCCTAACATCCTGCACAAAGCCCCCTCTGACCCTTCTACCTCCCAGGGCCTTGGTGTTCTTGTACCATGGATGTTTCTAGTGATTTCTATGCTCTGACCACATAGCTCAAAGTGGCCTGGAGCCATTTCTGTGTACCGCTTAGCCTAGCCCCTCTGCCACAGGACCTGTGGCTTTATTCCTGGGTCTTTCCGATGAAGAGAGCTGGGATTCTGGTGGCCTTGCCAGCAGTGTTTCCCAGAACCAATGATGTGGACTTACAGATCCCAGCGTCTCAGAGTTGGGAGGGCACCTGTGGGTCTCACCTGCTGTGACAGGGTATATTTTTGTGTTGTCTCTTGTGATTTCCCCATACTCATTCCTCTGGCCTGATGTTCCTGCTGTCTCCTGTAGGACGAGGTGCTGTCTCCCAGCTGGGATGCCCTGTTTTCTGGCTCCCAGGGTCAACTGCAGCCTGGGGCTCGCATCTTTTCTTTCGATGGCAGAGATGTCCTGAGACACCCAGCCTGGTAGGTCTCCCAGTATTAGATGTGGTAAGACATCAGTCTCTAGACTGACACAGTTTATACAGAAAATCACAGAACCTTAGGGGAACATCAGAATGGATGGTCACAGTATGTTCAAACACAAGCCTGTCAGCACCCTCAAAGCCATGGCAGATTTATTCATTACCTATAAACTACTTAATTAACTCTACTGCTCGGCTATATAAATGTCACAGAATAGTATGGATATCCCTAGCATAGCCCTTGATCACAGAATGTGCTGGAAATGCTGACAGACAGCTGAATTCAGAATGGTGTCATACCCAGTGTCACATAACCCTGGCAGTTCCAAGGACTCTGCTCTCTGAAAGGTAGCTTGGGGAACTAGAAAAATGTATCCCTGGTTGGTAGTTGAGCCCTGACCATTTGCTTTCCCCAAGAGGCACCCACAAGGGCCCTTCTGACCCCTACATGAGTTGTGGGCGGAGCTGAGTGGCTAAACCCTGGAAGCCGAGCTCACTCTTAGCATTATCAAGTAAGGGTTCCTGAAGCTAGGTCTTGTCAGTGGGTGAAAGGTCAGCTTAGAAATCCTCTAGCCCAGGGGCTGGAGAGATGCTCAGTGGTTAAGAGCATCTCTGCTCTTCCAGTGGTTAAGAGCATCTCTGCTCTTCCAGTGGTTAAGAGCATCTCTGCTCTTCCAGAGGACCCGGGTTCGATTCCTAGCACCCACGTGGCATCTAACAACTGTCTGTAGTTCCAGTTCCAGGCAAACACCAAGGCAAATAAATAAATTTAAAAAAAAAAAAGAAATCCTCTAGCCCAGGCTGTACTCCAGACTCTTCCTCTGCAAGAGTACACATCAGGGAGGTGGACCTAAATCCCTCAGATCCCAGAGGTCTTTCATTGTCCCATTACCCCACTGTCCCCAAATATAGTGGCTGGCCTCCCATTTCTGCCCCAGACCTGGGGACAGACCTGTAGGTAGCTGACAGTCTCTATATATGCCTTGCAGGCCTCAGAAGAATGTATGGCATGGCTCAGACCCCACTGGGCGCAGGCTGATGGAGAGCTACTGTGAAGCATGGCGGACAGAGACTCCCGGGGCTACAGGCCACGCCTCCTCACTGCTCTCAGGCAGGCTGTTGGAACAGAAAGCTGCGAGCTGCCACAACACCTACATCGTCCTGTGCATTGAGAATAGTTTCATGACCTCCTTCTCCAAGTAGGGCCTCTGCCAGCTAGAATGGTAGACAGAGGTGGCTCAAAGGACGGATGGCCACAGTGCAGGGAGCATCTGGCCAGCACCCAGGGCCTGGCTGGGATACGAACCTGTATAGTTCACATTTTATGTACTCCTCAAGAAATAAAAGGAAGCCAAAGAGTATATTTTTTTAAACATTTAAAATAGACTTCCTGCCCTTCCCACTGAACTGGCCAGTCTGTCACAGATCATCCTCCATGCTTGGTGGAGCTCTATGGTGACGTCAGGCCATAGCTGGGTGTCAACAGAAGGCTGCCCTAGGATTGCTCCTAGACCTGAGGCTTTTCTAGCTTGGCACCTTTCTGTGCACAGACCCTTCAAAAGGCCGTCGTCACATGTGAGTGCTGGGGACAGACCGTGGGACAGCACAGGGCAGCCGTGACTCGCCTCTCACCTCCCAGTCACTGCCAGGAGTCCAGGCAGGCACCTGCTCACCCAGGTGGTAACTGGGACCATCCATGCTGAGCAGTGAGAACCAGCTCTTTTGCCTCCCTCACTCTCCAGCAACACTCCCTCCCAGAACAGGATTCCAAGCTCAGCACTCACTGTGACCCCCAGATCTGAACCCTGTTCCCCGTTACTGTGCAGAGGACAGGAGTGTGATGACACTTAGCCCACATGCGCTTTTTGCTGGGGGCCAGATGTGACATGGGGCCTACTCTCAGGCTTGTCTCTCAGACTGGCCTCCCTGGTGACCCAGAGCAGAACCCAAGCCCAGGGTCTGACAATGTCCTGCCCTTGCTCACCAGCCTCAAGTCCATGAATCTTGCAGCAGCTGCACAGAACGCTTGTCCTCCAGAGGGACATGTGTGCTCAGGGCCACAAGTAGCCAATCATAGCCACTGTACCTGCCTCAGGCTCTGCTGTCCAAGGATTTGGGGTAAATCCAGTGGGTCTAGTTCTGTGACTCTGTGTGATATGAAGCCATTTCAAAGAGGCACCAAATAAAAATGACCTTTTATACAGACATTTGGTTTATAAGCTGCCTTCCCTGTTATGAAAAGGACCAAGCATCCAAAATGAGACCTGGGAGCCTGAGCCTCTGCAGTTCCCAGCTGGAGTTCTGCAAAGGGAATACAGGTGAGTGTGGACCTAGTCATGTGTACATGGATGCAGGCCTGTACACACACGAGTGAACAGGTAAACACACACATGCATGTGTGTGAGTGCACTGGTGTACATGGTCAGGTGTGTATATGCACGTTTGGTCAGTAGGCAGAGACTATGCAGTTATACACAAATGCATGGTTGTGCACAAGGGTGCATAGGCATACAATGGCATGCACGAATGTGTGTGTGTATGAGTGTGTAGTTTATAGGTGTGCATGGCATACCTGGTTACACAGATGTCTGTATGCATTGGTATGCAAAGGCATATGCAAGTGTGTTTACATACAAAGTGTGCAGGCATACACAGGTACACAATGTATTGTAGAGATGTGTACAAATGCTACCAGTACCCTCCAACTGGATCTAGCAGTATACATAAAGTGAGTTCAAATCACATACTAGAGGCTAGAGATGGCTCAGCAATTAAGAGTACTTGCTGGTCTTACAGAGGACCTGTGCTCAATTCCCAGCAGCCACATGGCAACTTATATCCTGACACCCATTCCTGGCCTCCACAGGCACCAGGCACACGTGTGATATTCATATATTTATGCAAGCAAACACTCATGCAGATAAAATAAAAATAAATCTCTGCTCTCAGTCAGTACAGGTTGCCAAGTGAGGGCCAGAGCTGCAGGCTAGGCTGAGCGTATGTGGGGGAGGGTGAATGACAGGAAGTCCCATCTTGCTGAAGGAATGACTATAGGGTGAGGTGGCACTGGAGGAGTGGTCACAAACCATCTCTGCCTGTGGCAAAGGACAAGCCTTGTGTCCATCAGTGGTGTCCTACAAGATCCCCAGGCCCAGAAGGGATGGAACTGTCCCTCCCCCATAAGGCTGTCAGGGTCCTGTGGTAGACATGTAGATGCAGCAGGTCCAGTGTGCTCTCTAGCCATCAGGCCAGTCCTGTTTGCAGCCTCTTTCTCAGCCCAGGATCCCCAAGATGACCTTTCTAAGTGGACCTTTGGGTAGGTCCTGAGGCACAATTGACTGGGCAGCAGCCATGACTAGCCCGTGTTCTCCAGAGCTGGTTATTCATTTCTGCTTGCATGCCCTAGGGGTATCAGATCTTGCACTGGACTTGGAGGTGAATTCAAGGACATTCAGGGCCTAATCTCTGGTGTGCTTCCTTGCTTTGGTTGAGGCCAATCAACCACAGCTCTTCTGTACCAGGCCAAGCCAGCATGGGATGAGCAACCTCATACTGGCATCTGCATAAAGTATCAGAAAAAGTCTGCAGGCCACAGATGGTCTTAACCTCACAGATGGCTCTGGGGCTTTGGGGAGCTGAACAAGGAAGGAAACACAGTTCCCCAAAAACATTTCCCTCTAGAAGGAACTGGTTCCTGTGAAGGCTGGTACATCTACAGTCTTCTGGGCTGCATGAGTGTGTGCTAGGTCAGTACTAACTCACGTAGGGATGGCAGGATGAACAAAGGACTCTGGGCTGAAGTCTGCAGGGAAAAGGCAAGCCGCTACTCCATCAGGCGAAAATATACATGATACCCACTTGACTCCAGCTTTTCACCACAGAAAAGCCAAATGAAGTTCTCCATTTTAATGTTAGTTGATTTTTAAAAAGACCAGAAAGTCATCTAAACAAGCACTTCCAATGGGTGTGTGCCAGCAGAATCAGATGCCAGGATAGGCATCTACCCCACATAGAAGGACCAGCACCCTACAGGGTCAGCGTGCCTTGGCTGGTGCCTAGGCTACCTCACTAGCCCTGGAAACAAGCATGATTTGTCCTGAACTTCCAAGGGCTAAGAGCAGGCTGGCCTGCTGGGCACAGGTGACCCCACCACAGGCTCTTCTTGGCAAGCAATAGGCAATACAGGCTCACAGTGGCCTGATGTATGGGTCACAAAGCCAGACAGATGCCCTGAGCATCCCTAGCAGGCTTTGGCCACAGCTAAAGCATGAAGTAAGCTAGATTTAGGATCCTCAGAGGCTGTCAGTAGGGACAAACTATTATCCCTCAGTTAAAGCAGGTGGCCCCTAAGGTGAATTCTGGGCGATGCTGAAAGGCAACACAGGTCCCACATGTCTTGGTCCCTGGGACTCAAGACAGTACAGACTGGGAGTCTTGTCTGCAGCATCAGGACCAGGCTGGTTCATGATGGAGTGCACATGGGAGGGGTCGCTTGAGTCAGGAATCCTCCCACCGAACTGGGATGGAGCCAGGAAGGCCAGGATGGGTCAGGCCTTGGCTTGGACTCTCAAGTCTGGCACGCTGTCCTCCTCGCCATCCTCTGAGAGCAGCAGCGGTGGTGCTGAGGGCTGTGGTCCCTTTAGGCCTTCATCCTGCACACTTGCTACCATCACAGAATTCTCCAAGGGACTCCTCAGTTCCTGGGCCAGGGGCAGGGGCTGGTGGCGACCACGTCGGCAGTACCTCAAGCCATCCAGCACAGCCCCCACAAAGCAGATGATGGACAGCATCAGGAAGTACATGGAGTAGATACCGAACTGAAAGAAAGAGAGTTTGGGTGACCTCAGGTTTTGTATTCACCACCTGCACCCTTGCTCCATCCAGGCAAGGCTACTTAGGTTCTCCATAACTCAGCCTCCAGAAGGTCAGAACAGTCACAGCTTTTGCCCGGGGAAAGATAGCACAGTGCTTGGTTCCTTGTCCTCTGTTTTCCACAGCATGATCAACCACAAAAGGGGTACCTATCACTTCCCCAAAGAATCGAACATGTGTCTGGCATCTGTGTGGTCCTCGAGGACCTGACTACTGCTAAATGTACGTCACTGAAGGTCCCAGTGGAGGCAGGTGAGCTTCCGGAAACCGTTTGGGACCCTTTCAGGAAAGATAACATTTAAAGCAAACTCAGAAATGGCTCATTAAGCTCTTGGTTCCCAAGAAGTCATCCTTTCTCCATACTTGCCCTGTGTCAATCAAACCCCTGGATGCTGTGGGCAACCCCACCAGGGATAAGTAGAGAGAAGTATCAGCCAGCTAGACCTCAGGATCCATTAAAGGTATGGCAAGTGCTAGGTATTTTTTTTTTTTCTTCATGGATCTTGAAACTGAAGCAGCCAGAAGCCCAGCCCTACCAAAGCAGCACAGATATTGCCCAGCTAGATAATAGGTACCACAACAAGAATATGCAAGTCCAGGAATTTTCCTGAAAGCACCTGACCCTACCTCAGGCCCACTAGACTCAAAGACCTGCTGGGTGGGGCTGAGCGAGAGTCCTGGGAAGAAACTTGAATCCCACTGGCTGGTAATCACACACACACACACACACACACACACACACACACACACTCTTTCTTTCTCTCTCTCTCTCTCTCTCTCTCTCTCACACACACACACACACACACACTCTCTCTCTCTCTCTCACACACACAGCTGGCAGTAAAAAGGTATTCACTGGCCTCACACTAGAGGGGACCAGGGGAATTAACTAACCACTGAGCAAAAATGAGATGCCCTGCCCTCAGGCACTGAGTGGGGCACCATGGGAGTTGGAATTCCTACAACCTACACAGCCAGGGCTGTGAGGACAAGGCTTTAGACCCTTCAGCTTCAACACACCACACCAGGAGGCCTCTGACCTCTGCACAGCTCACTGTATCAGAGCTGCAGACCTCACGCCAAGGCCTCTGGAGACACTAAAGCCAGTCACCAGGTACTGAAGTCATCTGAGAAAAGTTTTATAATAACCACCATGAAATAGGTCAGCAAGCAGCAACAATACTCCGGAAATACATCAAGGGTGACAGTACCAGAAGAAATAAGAGATGAAAGAGAAGCAGAGACATTCAGGCCAAAGGATCAAACCAAGAGGAAATGATGAAAGGGAGGGTTCACGGAACAAGAGACACCATAGCGAACAACCTTCCCATCCCTTGATTCCTCCACTGGTTCTTGCTTCTGTTTTTTGAAACAGGTTCACTATGTGGCTTAGGTGGCCTTGAGCTCATGGTCTTTTTTGCTTCAGCTCCCTGCGCTAGCATTCACTGCATGCCTGGCTTGTGGTTCCTAAGTTCTATTTGACGGTGATTGATTAGCACTGTCTCATGTGATTCTGAAGGTATACATGCAAAGCATCAGGTTAAGAGGCCTGTCAATGGCAGTGAAATAGTCTCCAAGCTACATATAACTGGAACTGTAATACACTTGCAGTTGCCAAACATCACACCATTATTGGCTTCCAGAGGCAGAGATAACACAAACTAAATTCTGGTTTCACAAGTTGAGTCCAAGAGAAAAACGTGAATTAAAACAACCCATGAGAATGGCTAATGGGAAAAAGTAACATCAAGTGCTGATGAAGATCTGGGGAAATGGATCCTCATACCTTGCTGGTGGGATGAGAATACCCCCCACTGGGAACCCACAGCTCCACTTCTGGGCTCTCATTCCAGAGAAATAAAATCTACATTTACACAAAAACCTAGGAAAGAACTTGTAATATCCAAGGACTGAACACAGTGCTTCCGAGGTCAGTGGCTATCCCAAGCAGGCTAACAGTCCGCAGTAGTTAGTTACAGCAGTCATTTGCCCTTATTTCAGAGAAGCCCAAGGGCACACACATGGGAGAACGGAGCCACCGCCTGGGAGCGCACAGGCTGATAAGGGGTAACAGGGCTATGAAACAACCCTAAGGGTCCCCAGGGGGATGAAATGTTCTGGATTCTGGCTAAACATCAACATCTTGGTTGTGATGCTGAGCTAAAGAATCAGGAGAAATGAGCACAAGGCACCTGAATCTCTGCATGATTTCTTAAACTGGGTGGAACAAATCCAGGCTGGCTCCCAGCCACAGTCCCAAGATCCACCCTGGTTCTCAGTGGTCTGGCTCTGCTCCTACTGCCCGGACTCCAGACCCCGCCCTTCTCCCAACTCAGGAGGCAGCATGAGAGGTCAGAGCAGGAGCCTGCGTCTCCCTTCACTATGTACAAAATGCAATGCGTGAAAGAAAACTAGCCAGAGAAAAATTGACACCCTTCTCACAATTTGACTAGGTAAAGCAGAAACTAAAGTCAGATTCCCCTCATCCCTCATAGGCCACCCTCAATGTAGTCTGTGCCAACGAGTAGGACTGACCAAGGCCCCCAAGAAGGGAAGGGGTTTTCTTGTGACCAGCCCTTTGGGAAGGCCTGACCCAGTCTCCTTCCTTCTGAGCTCCCTCCCCCATCCCTCTGAGGCTCATTAGCAAAGGGGCCTTTGCAGGGCAGCTGGAATGGAGGGCGTGCACAGGTAGCAAGAAGGGGAGCAGACAGCACCAATCTCTAAGGAGTTCCTCAGGCCCCACCCGTTTGGCTTCCAAAGGCTAAATGTGAGGAGAAGGAGGGAGACAGAGCCCAGGGGCCTTAGAGGTCAGTGACTAAAAGACTAATCACATGTTGAGCGTATAGCTGTGGCCACAGTAGGCTCCCCCTGGGGCTTCTCTGGACAGCTCAGGAACGACTCCTCTTCTGAGGACAGAGGCAGTCTCTTCCAGGGGAACTCATGCCCTTCCAAGCCAATGAACTGTCTCCTAACTCAAACCACACCTGACCACACCCAGTATCATAAGTCAACCCAAGGCTCCTATGTACCCAAGAGTATTTGGGTAGTTATGAAGAATTATGTGCCCTCCTCAGACTGGATCTACCTCTCTATGGGCCAGGCAAGACTTAGTCTGAGGGGTTATACACTGAGGGGCTTAACCAGGGTGGAGACAGGTCCGAATTTCAAATGGTAGGACTCTGACATGCCCACTTCGAAGGTCTATTCAGATCCTACCAGCCAGCTTCCCGGTGGGATGGGATGGTTTGCTCTGCATGTGAAAACACTCTGTCTGTGCTTCCTCACTGGCCAGCCAGACCTAACACTGACCTTCAGCCACAAAGCTGGTCTAACTAGGCTAGGGATCCTCAGTGGGCTGGACTTCTCTGTGTGGCACACCAACCTCCAGGCCTACAGGCCAGGGAAAGCCGGGCTCCAGGAAGACCTAGTATATCCTCCTGGAGATGAACACTTCAGATACCATCTCATCTAGGCTTAAAGTCATCAAGCTTTGACAAGCAAACAGATGTGAGATGAACTGTGACAGCACACGTTCAGTGACACAGGCCCAGGTAAGGACAAGCAAGGTCCGATGAGCGCTCCTTCACTCAGCCAACCTTGGAGGCCCAACAACCTGGGGCTCTAAGTCCCAGAGATCTAACCTGGACAGGAGCAAGGTAGGAGCACATGGACAGTTAAAAGGGGCTAACTTCACCCTATCAAGTGCCCCTGGAAATGTAAGCCTGTCCCAACAGTCTCACTTCCTGTTCCAATGTGGACCACATTCTATATACTCCAGTGACAATGAGTCTGTGTTCCCGGAGAGTGGACCACAGAAAGTGGGTGCCGGGATGCCCTGCTGTGACCACATGATGGGATTCCCTCCCCCACAGAGAGGAGACTGACATTGGCACTTACCTGACTTTCAACTTTGAGGCCCAGACCCCGCTTGTCAGAGACCACAAGTGTGACGAAGGTCTTGAGCACTGTGGCAAGGAATGTGTTGATCCCGAAGACCAAGGCACAGAGTTCTTTAGACAGGGAAGATGCAATCTGAAAGCTGGAAGGTAAAAAACCAGACAGTAATCATGCTCACTGAGTAGGACAGGGCAAGAACACAGTCAGACTGAGCATGGTGACAAATGTCATTCTTCCCAGCAAAGGAGGCAGAGGCAGGTGAACTTCGTGATTCCAGGTCAGCCTGATCTACATAGTGAGACCCTGTCTAATTAAAACAACAAACAAGGGCTGGAGAGATGGCTCACAGGTTAAGAGCACTGACTGTTCTCCCAGAGGTCATGAGTTCAATTCCCAGCAACCACATGGTGGCTCACAACCATTTATAATGAGATCTGGTGCCCTCTTCTGGCATACAGGTGTAGGGGAGGCAGAATGTTGTACACATAATAAGTAAATACTTAAACAAACAAATGAACACAGAACACAGAGCCAGGGAGACTCTTGCATCTACTCAGGGATACACCAATGTACCAAGTCATACAACCCCACCTGCCACCAGACCTACAGCTAAGGTCCCAGATACACAACTCCGAGACCACCCCCCATCCACAAAGTCCCCTACTCCAGCCCCAATCCAGCACACATTTGCATAGCACTGCCCCAGGTCCCAGATTCTCCTCTCCCTACACATGCCAACCAACCAACTATAGCTGTCCTAGGGCAGGAGTAGAGCTCAGGACATATTTATAGAGAGAAGGACTCCTGGAGACCGGGGACAGGAAGGTGCTCCCAATTCAGGAGGCAGCACAATGTGGCCAGACAAGTATGCCATTGGCTGTGTGGCCAGAGAATGTGAGGAAGCGGTCCAAGTAGGGAAAGGGGCAGAGCTATGCAGCCTGGGAGGTAAGAGCCAAGGGAGGGTAGAGTGGGAAGTAATAAGGTAATTGCCCAAGTGTGGTGTGAGCACATGTACATATATATGCTGTTCACGGTGCAAGTGCAACCTATGGTGTATGAAATCTGGATATGTGTGATGTGTGTGTGTATGCACAGCATGTGGTATGCTAACCTGTATACATGTAAACATAGATTATACGGTGTCAGTGCACATTAATGGATGGTATATGTGTGCTGTCTGTTTGGTGATGTGAGGGCATGTCTGTGAGCATATTTTGAGTTTCTTTTAGACAAGGTCTCACCATGTATATGGCTGTTCTGGATTTCAAGGAGGTCTGCCTGCCTCTGCCTCCTGAGTTCTGGAATTACACATGTGCACTACTGTACCCAGGATTGTAAGGATGTTTGATGCCCACGGGGCATGAGCTCAGTGTGTCCTCAACACACAGCACTATGTGCGGTCTCAGTTCCAGCCTGGATGGGGTCTCAGGGAAAGCATGCTAGTGCAATCTGGAGAGATCGCCTGGAGTCAGTACCGGGAAACTAAAACAGTGTTCAGAGGAGCTGGGAGAACAGGAAAATGCCGGAGCAGGCCAAAGCAGCTGGAGGGATGCTGGTCAAACAGTTAAGAAATGCCCCCAAGGTGAGGAAAAAGGACAGCAGGAGAAGAGTGGGAAAACAGTCAATTTTAGGTAGGCTGTGGGTCAGCAACACTATAGAGAGATTCTGGAAGGACCAGAAGAGATGGAAGGGAACCGGGGGAGATGGGGAACCACTGTTCTTACAGGATTGTGGGGCCCAGGGAAGCCAGTAAGAGTGGATATAACCAAGAGTGCCTAGACAGGTCAAGCCTCCCACAAAACTGCCCACATTACCTTGTGCTCCCCTACAGAACCTTCTAGGAACCTCTCCCCATCCCATCCTACTCACGTGGCAATGGGCACAAGGAACTGGTAGGCGCCACGGAAAAGCACAAAGGTCACATAGCGTATCCAGATATTGTTGACCATGTACATGCAGAAAACCAGCCCAGCCTGGATGGCTATAACACTTGCGATGACCAGCTTTGACCACAGAGTCCACTGGATCTTCACAAAGCCCGAAGAGAAAGACATGATAGCACCTGGGGGTAGGAGGTATTGGTCATGGCTGAGCTTGGGTAAGTAGAACCATGAGAGAGATGGGCAGGGATTCAGGCTGAGTTAGGGTGGCTCTGAAATAAGGGCAGGGTAGGGCAAAGGATAGGATAGCCTATGTTGGTGGTCTAGCCCAGGGCAAGGGGTAGAACTGGACTACAGGCCTGCTGCAGTCCAGCTGGGAAGGGCAAGGGGCCTCCAGTGCATACTCAACAGTGTGGAGGCAGCATCTACGGCGCCATTGTAGTTGAGGTTGTTGTTAGTATTTTTCCACAGGACCTGTACATAGTAGGTGATCAGGTAGTAGCCTGTGGAGTTGAAGACCCACCAGAGGCACCAGAGGCGCAGCTGTGGTTGCCGTCCATTTTCCACCAGTTCACTTAGCATGCGCACCAGGAAGGAGTTCCTGCAAGTGCCCAGCACACGCTCTAGTTTCCCAGGCTCTGGTTGGCCAGGGCCCGGATGCATCTGGTCCAGCTCACAGGGCAAGGCTCCACGCACAAGTACATTGCGGTTGAAAAAGAGGCTGTGCTTAGGGCGCTTTAGGAAGAGGGAGAGGCCCAGGCTGAAGATGATAAAGCCCAGGGAGATGTAGTTGAGCATGGAAATGTTTATCAGGATGAACAACACCTGGCCCAACACAGAGCTGGTGAAGACCCCCAACAGCACTGCTGTCCTTGAATAGCCGGCCATGCGCTGGTATCGGGAAGGGTGCACCAGGGAGAAGATGTAGGAAGAGTAGGCGATGCGCGCAGCCATAGTGACACTGTAGAAGACTTCCAAGAGCTGCATGTGTACTACAGAGCTGCCCCACAGCAGCAACAGCCAAACGCACACAAAGCTCAGGCATTGAAGGACCAGGATTGGCTTGTACCGAAGGTAGTCCGTGAGCAGGAAGATCGGTACCAGCACAGCCAGGTGGGAATAAGGCAGCACCGGAATAATCTCGTTGGTCACCTGTGAATAGGCAAGCACTGGTTACTAGTGACCACGGCTGCTCTACTGAGTGCTGCAGAGTGAGCAAGCTAAGGTCTACCTTGTCCCTGTCTCCCTAATAACCACAAATTTACCTTCAGTGTCCACCCCCAGGCTGATCAGGATTTAAGGGAATCTAGGAACTAAGCCAAATCTTCCAGCACAAGAAACTGCAGACCCCAGGCACAGCTCATAGGAAGCTAACAGACTGTGGGGGAAATCACTGCATGTGGGTCACATTAACCCAGGCTTTCTGATTTGTACTCTTTTTAAACCTAAGTAGAAAATAATAGAGATGCCAGTAGACATCAACCCAGATTCCTTCAGTTCTTTATAGAAGGAAAAGCAGGAAATGGTAAGTGGGGTGGGGGAGCACATCGGACATACAGGAGGGAGGTAAAAGCAGGGGAGGTCAAGGCCATCCCTCCACTCCACCCCATAAGGCAGAACTAGACATGATGCCTATAGGATCCAACCTTCACGGCCTTCACTGAGGCCAACTTCTGGCAGCCACACGATGGGGGAGTTACATGCTGCACAGCAGTGGTTGGAAGGCATTGCCTCAGCCTCCACATTGCTGCCTGGGGAAGTTTCAGGGCCCACTGACGGCACAAACAGGCCAACCCAGCTGCCTCAGGACCCCTGGATGCTCTTCAGGGAGAGCCAACATCCCAGTGAGGCCCAGATGTCCACCTGACTTCTCTCTGGGAGATGGACATGCTTAGAACCCCTTCCTAGGCCAGGATGAGTTTCAGCAGGGGCCCCTTAGATCTCACTTTAGATCCAGGTAGTGTGCACACAGAGGAGCTAGATGGGCACTCCTGGGCTCCCCGAGGCTGGACTCAGGTCCTGCTAACTCAGCCCAACCACTAGTAACAAAGATCTAAAACAGAACTTGGGTCAGTATGTAGAGGAGGTGTCAGGCTGAGGTGAACTGCTGACACCCTCAGGCCAGCTGCAGGCAGCTGGTGAGCCAGACCACAGAGACTTATTTCCCTTTACCCTTCTTCATCTTGCCCTATCATATACAGCATGAAGTGCAAGTTCAAAAAATAAACCATCTCCATGTCTGCTTGGATTTAAGCTCATTAGCAGAGTTGCAATAGGACCCTCTGTCCCCATGGCTGAGTAAGAAGAAAATGCCTTCAATAATCTCTTTATATAAACAGCTAAGTCTCTGCTGGAGGCAGGTGCCAAGCAAGGTGGGGCACAGCTGGGCATGGGCTCTCTCACCAGGATGGCGAATGAGCCACCTGCCAGTAATGAATCAAAGCCAAGCTCCTTTGTGTGCTCAGTGAAGCAGGTGGGAGGTTAGGGGGAGGCCAAGCCCACAACCAACCCAGTCTCTCTGGTCTCTGCCATCTCCTACAGCCTCAGCTGCCCATATATCAAACTAGGAAAGAACCCCAGCCCACACCGCTACCCTCTGATGACAACATGCCTGTTCCACTGTGAAGTTACGTTCCAGGAGATAGGGCGTGATGAAGCTCTCCCCAGGCCGCAACTGTGCCATGAAGCCAAAGAAGCAGAGATAGGCTACTAGGCATCGCCAGGACTGGAGTTGATGGTCCTGCCTAGGCTCCTCGCTTGCCTGATTTTCTGCCTCCTGGCCAGTGGGTACCATGTTGCCCAGGTCCTCATGAGACCTAGTGACCAAAGATGACACTCCACCTGGAAGAAAAAGCCAAGAGTCTGGGATAAGTACAGGTACCCTCTCCTTCCCAATCTTTCAGCTGAGACCCAGTGTTAGCCTTGGGTGGTTTCTGGCTCCAGACTCAAATTGTCAACCTGCTTTGCCAACTTGAGAACTACCAGGAGTCTAATCCCTCAGACCAGGCCAACACAGCCCTCAGGAGTCTTCAAAACAACCAAAGCCTCAGCCAACTAGACCTATTTAAATATTAATCGAAGTTATGTAAACTGATTATCTTACTTATTAAGTAAATTAATGACATTTAAAATTCAGGAACACCACCTCGGACTCATTTCAAGGGCTTGGCACCCTATGGACCTACAGGTCCTAGGAACAGCTAGCCTCAGCTGTATTGATAGCTACTGTTCTTGTGGTATCCCAGGTGTAGAGAAGACAAGAGAAAGACTCTGCTAGGCCAGGACACCAGGTGTGCACCAAGACACAACATGGAGGTCAGTGAGGGTGGCTGTGAACACTCAGTTCTGACACGTATTCTCCCCAAAGCAAGAAATGCAGTCCTGGGGCTGGAGAGATGGCTCAGCGGTTAAGAGCACCGTCTGCTCTTCCAGAGGACCCGGGTTCGATTCCCAGCGCCCACATGGCAGCTAACAACTGTCTGTAGTTCCAGTTCCAGGCAAACACCAAGGCAAATAAATAAATAAATAAATAAAGAAAAAAAAAAGAAAAAAAAAAAAAGAAATGCAGTCCTAAAGGAGACCTGTCATAGGAAGGAGGGGGCAGTGGGAGAGACACGTGTCCTCTAGGAACTAACAGCCACCATGGACAAGACAAAGCAAGCTCTGGAAAGGATCACAAGACACAGTAGGAGCTGACCTGAGGAATTCCAGTTCTCTCTAGGACTCCTAGAGTGAAACAGAGCAAAGCCTGAGGAGGAGATGGATCTGACGTTCAGATGACCACAATCCTCCTCTCAAAGGAAGGTCAAGTCTAGCCACCAGTGAACCATCCAGTTGCTAACCCTCTGACTTCACACCATACAGGCCCAAGGCACTCTCGAGCATTTGTGGTGTGTGAGAACCTGCTCAGTGTGTTTTTGTCTCCCTGGTTCTGTCCTAGGCACAGGCTGCTCTGGTACAGGTGAGTGCTGCCAATTTCCTAACAGAAAGGCAAGTGCTGCATCCACTCATCAGGACCCCGCATTACCATGGCTCATTTGTACATCCGTATGTCATATGTTCATGTGCTTCGGGCTTTTTGTATAAGACATTGTGAAGCAAACAGAATTGACATAAAGCTGCATGCCTGCACCTGGAGTATAGGCTGGGCATCATATACGGGGCTAAGAGAGGTTGGTGGTGTGTGATGCAGGGTTGAAGGGTGGAAGATCTAGGCTGGTAGCCTGCCCCTCTACAACACGCTCTCAGATGCTCCGCAAGAGTCTGCAAATCTGGACTAGGGTAGAATCCTCTCAACTCCTGAGCAAGGGGCAAATAAAACTCCCTAGATGTTAAGAATTTTTTTTTGGGGGGGGGTCCAGATTCTCAGCCCATAAACTCTACACTGAGACCTAGGGTATCCTCTGAGTTCCCATGAAACAGGGTGTAGAATTCCAGAGGTCCAGAAGGAAGGAATGTCTGGGAAGAAGATGTCAGGGTAGCAAGTGGCCCCGGAAGCTACAGGGCCTGGGACAGGGCCCAAATGGAAACAGGCAGCTAGGCAGGGGGCCTGGCTGGAGAAGACCCAAACACAGGCGGTGGCGGCACCGCAGCTGGACAGACTTTGACCTCTTTTCTGCTTGGCTTCACTGCTTGAAACTTCCCGAGAGCTACATAAACAGCCAAGGAGGACACAGGAGGTTCAGCCCTTGGCACTGGAGCCCTCCAGAGAGGCCAGGGCAGGTGCAAGCCTAGGGAAGCCATTCCCCAACACATATTGCTGGGGCTGGCCAGGTCAGGCAATTGTCCACAGCAACTGCATTTGCCCAACAAAGCAGCCCCCAGGCTAAGTGGTGGCCAAAAAAACACAGCTAAATCTAGGATTCTGTGCCCAGTATGAGCTTGGGAATCCCCAAGAATAGTCCCTTATCCGAAAGGTGCCATCCCTAGAGGTAAAAGGATCACCTTTACTTGATGTTATTTGGTATGCAGGGACAGCAATTATCCAGCACCATTAAAGAGCAAACTCCATATTATTCCATATATACAGCCTCACAGACTCCTGAGGCTTCTACACCCAGGAGACTGTGCTTTTACACCATATGAGAGTTCATCATGGCCCAGGGGTTTGTCTGAAGATTTGGCTTCAGAACTTCAGCAGATGCCCAGCCACTGCCAGAAGAGGGTCACTCAAAGAACTCCTGGAGCCCATATGACATGAACATCTAGGAGTATCAGACTGGCAGAGCTGTATCACCTGAACCGGTGCTCAGATGGACAAATGGTTCCAGGGCTCAAGGCCGAGAAAAAAAACTTGTTTGTGCTCTGAGATTCTGAAAACTCCAGCCCACATTTAGATCTATTCAAGGACAGGACCACATCCCAGCAAGATCCTCTGAAATCTTAAGTGACTAGCCCAAGCCTCTGGGCTTCTATTCTCAGACCACATGACTGACAAGATATGCTCACAGAGGATGCAAGGGCATCTCCTCTTCTCTAGGGAACCAATTCCGAGTCTACAGTCCACTGCCTGGCTTCCACTGTAAATACAGAAATGTCTAGTTGCCTGGTAACTGGGAACTAGGGACTGGGTCCTGGTATAGTCCCTACCCTGAGCTCCTAAGACACCCTCTGGTTCCTCCCTGATCTTAGCCAGGAGGTGGTGCCTGGCTTTGAACAAAGGTGGTTCACCTGTCCTATGACCTTTCCTTCCAAAGTCAGACCAGTGACCCTCATACTGGGATGCAGAAACAGGAGCTACCAGGCCCCTTAGCCGCATCCAGCTGCCACTTTGCTCAAACTTGAAACATTTTGTAAAGACCTGCCTTCCCCAGCTTCAGAGCAGCAGACATAGTTCTGCCACCTTCTGATAGGTTGAAGTGCATTTGCTGGGACTAGGGGTTGAGCTTAGAAATGCACCCCCCCAGAACTTCCTTCCAGGTCTGGAGCTGAAGGCTCCGTGTCTCCCGGGCTGGACACAGGCCAGCCAGAAGAGAAGCTGCTATTCAGAATAGTAGCCCAGAGTCCAGGGTCCTACTCAGAAATCTACCTTCTGCACTGGCACTGTTGGAAACACAGGCCCAAACTCTTGTGTGGCAGACTCTCATGGCCTGGGGTAGGATGGCTTCCTCCTGGATTCTCAGCATCTCCAGGATGTAATGTTAAGGTGGCCCCAAGCTGTTACCTATGCAGAGACTGCTCCTGGCAGTTTACTCTACTTTACCGTAGGTAACATCACTCCTACACAGACAGAGTTGACATATGATGCAATGTAGCCCAGGCTGTTCTTCCTAGCAAAAGGAGGCTCGACTCAGCTCAGCTGAAACCCATTCTGAGAGGCAAGATCCTGTCACATGCTTAGTTGAAGAAACTGAGTGTAGCCACTCATGGCATGAAGACATCACATTGAACCTGGACTCCAGATGCCATCTGAACACAGTGTTGCTCCATAACTTGCAACCTTTTCCAGGCAACTGAAAGAAATCCTTGACAGCCCAGGAGGGTTGTGGCGTCGGGGGAGGGGTACTACACAGTCCTTTTGACCAACCTTCATGACAGAAGAGCTGGCTGGGTCACAACTGTTCACAAAATTCCACCGCACCCCCAAATAAAATTGAAAGCAAACAGTTCCTTCATTTTGTCTTAAAACAGGAAGGTTCATTTTAATCTTGGAATGCTCCTCCCCGGGGGTGGGGGATGGCACTGTTGCCTCCCATTGTGGAAGCTAAGTGCTGAATGTATCTTTGCTATAGGCTCAGATGCCCAGAGTCAAGTCTTTTCTTTGCCCATCCAGAACACAGGCTTCTCAGAAAGACGTGGGCAGGTGCAAAGGCCCCTTCTTGGGGGTACATCTGGCTCCTAAGCCTGGAGGATGCATGAGATTCTGCCAAATCGGGGGTCTGTGTGTTCTGTTTAGTCCATCTGGGCTGCTGGGGGAGTGGGGGATCCTCAAGTCTCCCTGGGAGTAGGCTACGTTTTTAAAAGTCAGGCTAGCTACTGTGAGGATTTAGTCTATCTTCACTGAGGGAAGTCACAAGAACTTTCTTAATGGCCTCCTTAGGTTCTGACTTGCATACTCAAGACAGGCAGGTTGGGGCTGGACCCATTCACAGGGTGAGGTGTTTCATGAATATGGTTTATGCCTAGGCTATTAGCCAGACTCCTCCAGAGTTTTCAATGGGAATCGTTCTTGTCACAAAGATGCTGGGAGCACACGATGCTGGCTGGAAATATATATCTCTTGTTCCAAGGGGAAGTTGTTAGAACTGCTTGGTGCTTCAAACCTCTGAGCTAAACAATGAGGCTTGGAGGCGTGCCATGAACCAGGCATGGGTAATGGGGCTTCCTTGCCGGCAACACGTGCTCTAAGGCAGCTGGGGCAGGCGCACATGGTGATTCCCGACCTGAGGAAGGTACTTTGAATGAAAAAGCAAGGTTCCAGAGGGATGTTCCAGAGGGATGGCAAGGAGAGAAATGGCGCTCCGAGGTCCCATCGGGCAGTCTGGGGAATTTACCCTTACGAGGATTCTGCAACCATGCGCCCACGTGCCCGCCAGCACTCAGACCATTACGCCAGAGTCTAGGCTCGCAATGTTAAGGTCCTTGCCTGCGCCCGGCATTCACACAAGGACTCTGCCATCCCTCAGACACCGGCCCGCGTCCCGAACCCACCCAACTGTTCCTATGCGTCCCAGAGACCTCTGCCTGTCTTCCACCCAGCGGGTCCCGCATGCGCCATATACTCACTCCACGGGATCTAAGCACGCCCGCCGCAAACCTTGCCCAGAGCTCCTTGATCTCTCCAGGGACCCTCTGGTCCCCCGTAGTGCAGAACTCAGCCAGAGCCCCGCTTTCATCGCCAGGATGAAGGAACAGAACCGCGCCTTGAACCATCCCGTTACTCCCAAGGCACTCAGAATGGATCCGTGTCCCCAGCCCTGCACCCCACAGGCCCGTACCTGCTTCAATCAGCAGCGGCAGTCTAGATCACGCACACGCGCACTACAACACCCACAAATCCGCGCGGGCCCCAAGAGCAGCATGGAGGGGCGTGGGCACTTAAATTGACCACGCCCCGAAGGAGTGGCCCACGTGGCGGACCGGAAGCGCAGCCGCGGGATTATTAAGGGGCGGAGCAAACACCTGGCTACTCCCATAATTGGCTGGTGCATGCGCCCTCCACACTGCGAGGTTGGTCACCATTTGGATCATGTTGTTTCCTGAGGAGTGGGTGACCCGCGTCGCGTTTGCTATCGTGTACTCTCTGACTCTACATCTCTAAATTCCTTTCCCCCTCCAGTACGCTCTCCCGGCGTCCCCGCTCCTCTGCTTCTTCCCCACACCACCCTCTCCGTCCCCCCCCCCGCCTCTCTCCATATTGCCCTTCTTCCCCATCCCCCTCCACCCGACTGCTCTTCACCCAACGCCTCGGTCCCGCAGCTGGCCTGGCCGGCCTGAGCCCCTTAACGAGCTCCTTACCCCGTTAGACTGGGTCCTGGTTTACAGCAGACGGCCAAGTTTGATGAGCGCAAAGCGCAGAGGTGACCGCCGGGCCTAGGATGAGGCCCCTCCCAGGATCCGCCCCTGACCCGGGCAGCAGAAGTCTGCTCGGGCTCTTTCAGGCTCGTCTGAAAACCGGTGCCCGGGTCGTTTGACTATCAGCGTCTTTGGGTTCCAAAGGCACCGATGAATTGTGCTTGGCTGTGCAGGGAGAGCAGGCCCCAGGAGAACGTAGCATCTGCTACACACACACACACACACAGACACACACACACACACACACACACACACCACCCCTTCTATCAGCCAGGCCACACACCTTACCCCCACCCCGAACCCCGTTTCCAGCAGGGACACTAAGCTGGTGCTTAGCAGATGGAAGGCCTCTGGCAGCTTGGCTTGAGGTACGAGGGGGTGGGGCTCCCCCAAGCCAGCCTCTCTCTTGATGTGTTTTGGTGGAGTACTCGTGGAGGGCAGGGGTCACTGCTTAACCATGCACATTATTAGCAAAGTAAAACAAATGGGGAGGGGCATGGGTCCAAAAAGGAATGGCGAACTAGCAGCTCTGGCTTACAGATCCCAAGGTGGTAGAATGCAGGACGATTAGGTGCACTGGTCACCTGGGTATGGGGGGGTCCCAAGTGTGGACACCCAGTCTCCACAGCACTGCACCTCCCCCAGCCTATGGCAGCCACACCCCTCTGGACTTGGGCCCTCAGTGGTACTTGCAAAGGTACTGGCCACCTAGTTACTGGACAAAGGGAACCTCAACCCTTGAGCCCAAGGCATTGCCAGGAAGCTGGAGTGCTTCTCAGGCCAGAGCTGTGGAAAGCAGTGGTGGTATCATGGGGTGTTTCAGAGCCCCGTTGCTTTCGTTCTGCATGGTGGCAGTGAGCATGCGTGTGCTCTTGGGGCTGGCACCTCCTGGTGTACAGAGTGGAATGGGTCTCAAGCCTGCCTGGGAAACCTGCAGGACCCTTACTATTACCATGGCAGACTTGGCCCAAAACATAAGTCCTTGTCAGTAGATAGGTCAGAAACACATCTCAAATTACTTGTAAATGGTGGTCAGGTAACTTGAAGAATTTTAGGTAGAGCTGGAGGACTGCCATATCTGGTTGCATCACTTATTTGTACCCTCAGACCACTACTTACAGCCTGAAGGCTTCAGAGCACCTGGAGAATGGGAGTGTGACTATCTGCGTGCCAGACAGGTCTGTGCCCTTGTGGGGCTCAGTGAGATGCATTCTGCCCACAGGATCAGGTAGTGGTATCTAATCCACATGACCCATATGTCATGGAGGGGTAGATACCATGATGAGCTCAACATGTACTCCAAGGTACTGGGCTCCCTTCAGCCTTGTCTCTCGCTGTCTTAGGATCCCAGAAGGAGCCAGCTGTTCATTAGGGTGGACTAGGGATAGAATGGCCCCTACATCATTTGGAGACAAACCACTTAGGGAAGAACAAGGAAACTTCCAAGAATTCTAAAGATACCAGATGCTGGCACTGGGAACGTGCCACAAAACCAGCATAGTCATTTTCGGGAATGGCTCAAGTGTTTGGAGGAATGGTTTCTTGGATATATGATAACCTATCATTTGTTTAAGTGCTGGCATAAACATGGCAGTTGCCTTCAGTCTGGGACCTAGGAATGAAGGTTGGGAACCCAGGATGGTGCCATGTGCTAGAAGGGTTAAGATGAGCCAGGAGCCAAGCCCCAACCTCAGCAGCTTCTAGCTTCCAGTCATAATTGTCATTGCAAGGCCTGAAGTTTTCAGATCCACAGACATCTGGAGGAGGGTGGTGGTTCTGCAACTCAGTCCCATATAGTATCAAAGCCTTGCGGAGGCTCCCAGCTTGACTCCTAATAGCATTATTACCCTCAGAGAACAGTGTTCTTTACCCATCCAGCATCACCTAAACCCAATCCACCAATGCCCATATCCTAGCAGGTCTGTGAGAGACAAGGCTGCCTTGGTGGCGTCTGGGCTCTGAGGTTAGGAGCAAGCAGTACCCCTCAACTCAGGGATTCCTCTGGAAATCCCTTTAGCTCCAGGTGTCCTACCCGTGAAACAGTGGCACTTCCGCTATGCAGGAGAGCTTGAAGAATAAGATGGACACTTGGTACTATCCTAGCCCCTAGCTGTCAGGACTCATGAGGGAAAGAAACCTAGCTCTCACTTCCTCCCACAGTCCAGGCTCAGTTGAAAGCAATAGGGCCCACCTTGGACAGATCCAGGAAGACAAAGAACAGAACAGGGTTTCCCTGCCATGCCCTTTTCAGCCAGAGAACCCAGCAACCAAGCTCACTGTTAATAGGCCCAAAGTCCATGATGTTCCAGACCGAGGACCTGGCCCCTGGGACTGGCCTAGCCTTTGCCCGGTTTCAGAAAAGCAAGGAGTCACATCTCCACAGAACCAGGGCCAGGTCAAGATCTATTGGGATGGCTGCTCTCCAAGAGCCCACCTTCCTAGACCTACAAGCAACAAAACACATCCCAACACTCGTGGCAATCAGGTGCTTACTGGTGGGAGAGGCCATCAATCCCTCCCAGTCTGAACCATGGCCTTCCCATTGTGTCAGCTTGACACAGGCTGGAATCATCAGAGAGGAAGGAGCCTCAACTGAGAAAACGACTCCATAAGATCTGGCTGGAGGGGATTTTCTTAATTAGTGATGGATAGGGAGGGCCCAGCCCATTGTGGGCAGTTCTATCCCTGGGCTCGTGGTCTTGGGTTCTATATAAAAGGCTGAGCAAGCCACAAGGAGCAAGTCAGTCTGCAGCACCCCTCTGTGGTCTCTGCTTCAGCTCCTGCCTCCAGGTTCCTGCCCTGTCCTGATGTCCTTCAACGATGAACAGTGATATGAAAGTATAAGCCAAATAAACTCTTTCATGGTGTCTAGTCATAGCATTAGCACAAACTTAGGATAGTGGGGTATCGCTGTGACAGACCTGACCGTGTTGTTTTGGGGAGGATCGTGGAAAGACTTCAGAGCTGAGACAGAAAAGCCATTGAGTGTTGAGGGCTCAGCGAGCTGTTCTGCAGGAGCTTGGAAGATAATGTTAGAGCAGTTAATGCAGAGGATGGAGGCCTGGCTTGTGAGCTTTCAGAGGGAAGGCAAGACTCCACTGGGACCTCTGAGCTGAGAACCTGTGGTTCTGGTCAGCTGGAGCTGAAGGTCAGCTGTGATTAACAAGAGACCAGCATCACTGAGGTAAAATCTTCTGAGAAGTGTTTGCTTAGAGTCAGCACAGAGAAGCTGTGTTCCAGAGGTGGACAAGGTTGTACCGCTGAACTTGGTAGTGTAAGAGTCACCCAAGTCATATTGATTTTGAGGGTGTGAAGGGGTTATGGAGAGCCCTGAACCTTGGCAATGTATAGCAGGGTTGGAGTCACAGAAGAGAGGTCAGGAGAGGCTATTGGTAAAAGTTCAACCCTGTTGAAACACAAGACTCCAGTATTTTGAAGATGCCAATACCACAGGATAACCACCAAGAACAGCGGCATTGGATGAGTGGAGCCAGCCAGAGCCTAGATGTGTGTGCTGCAGAGGGCAGAGCCAGAGAAGTGACCTTTTGGAGGAGCCCAGAAGATTGTGAGTATATCCCAGACATCAGACATTGAGTTATTTATACTGTTGGAGTCTGATCTTGCTTTGGATTGATTGTGACTGTGCCCTGGTTCTTCCCTCTTGAAGTGAGAAAGTATTTTATTCATGATTTTACAAGAGCCCTTAGTGCCAAAGGGAAGCCAGATGGCCTTCAGCCAGTGGAGAAAAGCATGGGGAGATGTTGAGTCCCACTGCCATATAGGTTCGGGGCAATGGTTACTTTGAAGCATGCCCATTATGGGGAAGGGAGTTACGGTGACCATCCAATCTTGGCAAAGTGAACCCAGGGCCGAAAGTAGAAAGTCAAGGGAGCGGTGTATGGGAAAAGAGAGAAATAGTGTTGGGGGGAGGGCTTTGGGAAGTATTCATAGCACAGGGTAGAGCACTTGGGTACTACACACTGTACCAGTCCAGTGGCCGGGATCAATCCTGAATGCCCTTAAAAGCAGGGAGATGTGACTATCCATTCTCCATGGTCCCTGATTCAGTGACATGTGGCTGCTGAAGCAAGGCTTAAACCAACACATGGATGTGGATACATAGGTTCACGGGCCTAGTATTTATTCAGCACTGACATGGGTATGGAGACTAGGCAGCTGCTTCCTCTGCCTGGCCTTGAACTCATAGAGATCCTCCTTCACCTGCCTCCCACGTGCTGGGATTACAGGCATTCACCATCACACCTGGATTAGGCACTTCTTGTGATGCTGAGGAGTTGGTTTCTGCTGGTGTCAATCTTATACTCCTCACAATCACCTAGTCTGGGAAGGGTTAACTGGGAACAGACAAACATTAACAGTGAGTCTGAACCGGGCTGTTCATAATGTGTTCCTTGACTCCTTTTTACAATGTAGAATTCAAGTATGTCTTCATAATACAGAATATGAAGGTGCCCCCATCCATCTCATCATTCCCTAGGAGAGTGGGATGTTTTACTCTGAGCTAATATAAGGGACTGTGGCTCAGGAATGCAGATTCAGGCTCCTGAATAACATGTTCCAACATAGAAGCAGTTGCATGAACTTTTATGCTCACAGAACAAAGGAAAGTCAGAAATCAAGGCATTTTCCAAATACATTGCTGGAAACATCAGGTAGGCAGGTTACAGAAAAGGCGAGGAGTCTCTGCTCTTAAGTTTCAGATGCCGTCCAATGACATTTCTAGCTGTGGGGTTGGCAAAAAGTTGTTAATATATTCTAAAGGGGATTCAGTGGGAGAGGGAGAAAGGACTGGAGCAGCCAGAGGGGTCAAGGGCACCACAAGAAAAACCACAGAACCAACTAACCTGGGCTCATAGGGGCTCACAGAGACTGAACCACCAACCAGGGTGCCTGCGTGGGAGTGACCTAGGCCTTCTGCACATCTGACAGTTGTGTGATGTGTCCGTCTTGTGGGATCCTAACAGTGGGAACAGACTGTCTCTGACTCTTTTACTGACTTTTGGGACACTAGCTCCTCATACTGGGTCGTCTCATTTAGTCTTAATACTAGAGGAGGTGTCTAGTTTTACTGTAACTTGATATGCCATGTTTGGTTGTTATCCATGGGAGAAGGAGTGGATGGGGGGGGGGTGCTGGTGCAGAGGGGAGGTGGGGGAGGGGCTTGGAGGGGAGGAGGGAGGAGAAACAGTAGTTAGAATGTAAAAAAAAATTCTGCTATTCATAGGCGAAAGGCATGGGGTGGGGACAGATTGAGAGGTCCTCCCTGTCCACATTCACACACACACACACACACACACACACACACACACACACACACACACAATCTAAAGGTTTCACTTAATAATCTAAAGGGTATTGGGTCAGACACAGTCTGGGGTGATGACTGCTATTCAGGAGACTAAACATAGCCCAAGATAAATTGGCTCTGGATGTCCTTCACAACATTGAACTTATAATCAGTGGATCAGTCTTGTGAAATCTTCAACACAAGCATGTGGGATTTCTTTGCTTTGCTAAAAACTAAAATTCACAGTGCAAAATTTCTAGTAAATCTATCTGTAATCCCAGGACTCGGGAAGTAGGAACAAAAGTTTATGGTCAGAGCAGAAACCCCTAAATGCTGAGCATAGCTGTGTACTCCTTTCATCTCAGCACTCGGGAGGCAGAGGCAGGTGGATCTCTGAGTTTGAGGCTAGCCTGGTCTATATAGTGAGTTTCAGGACAGCCAGGGCTATGTTAAGAGACCCTGTCTCAAACAAAACAAAAAATTTCACATCTACACAGTGATTTCAAGGACACAGCCTAGGGTTATATAAAGCTGTCTTTTTTTTTTTTTTTTTTTTTTTTTTTTTTTTTTTAATGGCACATAGAGACCACGGGACAAGAACAGTGTTTATAAGGGCTGCCTTGCAGCCAAAGTATTTCTCTGAGGAAAGACAGTCTTGACAAGACAAGGAGCCAAGAACAGCTGAGGTCCCTGTGGGAACAGAGTGAATGCCGGGAATTCGGGGTGCTCCATGGCAGGAGCCTTCCCACCTTAAAGGACGTCATCCACAGCCCTGTGGAGGAAAAGCAATGCATCTGTTTTTACAACTTCCAGGATCACAGACTGAAGTGAAAGATAACACTATTTATATTTGCTTGTTGAGTTTTAATTTCCTAGCCAATTTCGTGGGCAGCTGGTGGCTGAGGACTGGAAAGCTTGTGTGTGGTCCCTTTCCATCATTACAACAAGTCTTAGGTGGTTCATTGCCACCTTACCACTGAATAGAAGCCCTGAACCAGTTCTCAAAAGAAATTTATCTTGGGTGACAGTCTCTTGGATACCCACATTGCCCTGAGCCTGTTTTGAAGCAGTGAATCATGGAGGAGCTGGTAGTGCAGCACACCTGCTCACCTTATAGACAGGAAGCAAAAGGAACCAGGAAAAGGCTGGATCCTATAGTCCCCTTCAAGGTCCTATACTCAGTGACCTGAAGATTTCCCTTTAGGTCCCACCCGTCACCTTTCTGTAATACCACACTGGGAACACTCCAGCACATGGGCCTTCAGAGGACATTCAGCATCCCAACTATTGCTCTAAGTTCTCGATAGAAATGTATACCTCATCTTCTCAAACAGAATGCCAAGGGCCCCTTTAGGCAGACATTTAGAACCAAGGAAGCTAAGTCTCCAAAAGGAAAAATTACCAGCCAGGCATCAAACAGTACTATTAAATGAACAACAAAGCAAGCCACACCTGGGAGAAAATATCCATAGAGAGCATATATTCAGAAAACATAATTAAGCCTCATAGCTCAAGATTAAAAAGATGAGATGCCCAGTTTTTAAAATACCTGAAAGATCTTTGCTAGCAGATGGGATAAATACACTTGTTACCAAACCTGACAACCTGAGCTCAATTCCTGGGACCCACAAAGTGGGAGGAGAAAACACACACACACACACACACACACACACACACACACACACAATAAACAAATGTAATAAAACAAATTATGCAAGATCTGAACAGATGAGTACTAAGCATGTGAAAATATGTCTGATGCCACTATAATTTAACACCAATCAGTGGGGGACCACAGCATGCCCTCAAAAAAGACTAATATTTAAGATCAGACAATGCTAAGTGTTGATGAGAATATGTAGCAATCATGGGGCTGAAAGCCAGCCCTGCATCTGTTTCAGAAAGCATCAAGTCTGTAGCCCTCACAGTCCCTTCTCAGGAGGAGCAAACATACTCCCACGGTGCTCATACATACAGAGTTAAAACATTTCTATTCAAAATTGCTGACAATTGGCAGTGACCCAGATGTGCCGCATGAGATAGAAGACAATCCCAATGCCTTCATGGTGACCAGAGCACTGGGTGACTCTTCAGAATTACAGGAATGCTGAGTCTTGGTGATAGGATGCCCAGAGCAGGAGTCCCTCCCTGTATGATGTCCAGGGGCAAGGGTTTGTTCTGGTAGGAAGCTTGTGGCTAGCAGAAGATACTGGGGAGGGTTGGGATTTTGAGTTAAGTGGGAACTCTCTTGTTTCAAAATGTGAAGGGCATGTTCATTAGTCACAGCCACTTTAATTACACAGATATGTTATGTGGTTCTAGCCTGTGAATTGCACCTCAATAAAATTGATTTTTCTGTTCTGCTGTACATGGGTGAAAGGCCTAGGGTCGGGGCAGGTTGCAAGCTCCTCCCTGTCCTACCAGGATTAAGGCCAGACCAGCTATAAAGGAGACAGCAGCAGGAAGCCTGGCCCTGGAAGGCCCTGGGTGGTTGAGAAAGTGCCAGCTGGATAGTGGAGCCCTGGCCTTTGGGCACTGGCATGACACAATGTACTAGAGTCAAGATGTTCAGGTCTGGTATGTTTCAGCCACACGGATTTCCACATGAATAACAAAACCAAGGAACATTTAATGATTGACTTTCTTTAGCGTGTTTTCTGGTGAGATGCATCAGTATATGTGATATGCTCTCATGGCCATTAGTCCAGCAACAGGATGCTGTTTTTGTTTGATTTCTTCTGGTTCGTGACTCCATTAGGAGAATAATTAAAATATTTTCAAAGCTAGGAGTATTTTTCCTCTCTGTGCACATGTGTGTACAAATGTGTTCCTTCACATTGCTAGATGTTGACGTTGGATGTCTTTCTTCATCTCTCTCCACCATTTTTAAACAGTTGTATTTTATTTAGTGTACACACACACACACACACACACACACACACACACACGTGTCCTAGAGCGCTGGCCAGAGAATAACTTGTAGAAGTAGAAGTAGATTCTTTCCTTCTACCACATGAGTCCCAGGAATTGAACTCAGGCCCCAGCCTTGAGCAGCAAACCCTTTCCCATCTTGAGCCGTCTTGCCAGCCCTTCCATTTCATGTTGTTTAGTTAATGTTTGTGTTACATAGTTAAGATCTGTGGTCTAACAACTTTTTTTTTATTTAGGGATTTGGAGAAATGGTTCAGAGGTTAAGAGAACTTGCTGTTCTTACAGAATCTGGATTCTGTTCTCAGCACCCACATGACAGTTCACAATAGAGGGAGGTAGGGCAGTGATGGTAAGACCCAAGGCCCAGCCTGTAGCAGGATCACTTCTAGGCTTTAAGGATTCCAATTAGGTGGCCTGGGTGGCCTCTCAGCTGTGCACCTACTTCTGTAGCCATCTGGGGCTGGGGACAGAAGACAGCCTGGCATTGCTGTCCCAAAGATCGAGTTGGGGCTTTTCCTTAAGTTCTGTGCTTTAATATAAACCTCAAGACTGGTGGCTTTTGGTTATGAGCAACAGGTACATAGTGAGAAGCTGCCTTTTGGGGAAGTCTGACCCTTGCCTCAGCCAGAAGAGAACTAACAACAGGAATGAGCCTGGCAGCTCTTTGTTTTGTATCTGTTTTCTTCACTTGGGATTTGACTTGGGTCCACTGTGCACAGGCATGCTACCCACCAAAGGAATGTGTCAAAGCAAACACTGGAGAAACTGCGAAAACCAGGAATAGTCCTCAGAACACACCAGAATGTTCTCCAGACATTGTCTCAGATCTCAGGAACATTATTAGATCCACATAGTCAAGTCACCTATGATATCATTCCCCAAGCTGAACAGTCACCTTACAGGCATCTGCTGAAGCCTCAGGCATTAAGAGTTCTGAGAGCCTCCTTGCTGAACCAAGTGATCAAGCCAAGGCTTTGCAGCACTAAGGCTGCTGGGTCCTAAGCACCTCCCGCCCCTCTTCCAACCACAAAGGTTAATATGGGGGGGGGGTCTCCACCTTCCTGACGTGTGTGGTTAAAATCCTCTCCTCTCCTCCTGTCTTCTCACTTTTCCTCTGTGTGTGTGTGTGTGTGTGTGTGTGTGTGTGTGTGTGTAATCCTCTACCTTCAGAAAAGTGGTCTAGGATTCCAGTTATGTGATCTTGTCATAAAACTCAGCAGCACTCCCCATGGGAGAAACAGAGTACCCTTCACCCGGATGCTGGTGAGCTTTTCTGTGTCATCTTGTACAACTGCCTGTGAATCTGTAATCTTAAAGAATCAGTCCGAATAGTCCCAACATGGGCCTCTTAACCAGGAAAGAACCAGATTCTCAAGAGAGAGGTGCACATCTGCAATGGCCCACATCTGTTGTCTATGGCTGTGGTTGAGGGAGATGTTGGCACAGGTTGGCGATATCTTTTAGTCTCTCATGACACTGGCACCCAGCTGAGTGCCAGACTCCTTGACCCACTTCACAGCAGCCATTGTTGCTGCCATGCATAAGCACAGATGGTGAGCGCTCAGCAGCTCATCACCAACCGCCAAGTCTATTCTTCCTGCCCCTGGGGAGCTGAGCATCTTGGATGGGGGCACTTGTCTGTTGTTCCAGGCTGTTCTGGGCCCTGTACACTCTCTCTTCCCATCCCTTTGTGTTCTAATTCAGTGTGTACTCTGATTGTCTCACCTGCTGGTCTGCTGTCACTGTGGTCTCTCTGGATTCCTGGGATGCAGTCTTTGGAGGGCAGGGATTGTCCCCCAAGCAGATCCAGAATGCAGAAAGGGGTAGCATACCGGGCATCACTGAACAGGAGCTATTCTACAAAGAACCCTTAAATCTCAGTGTTTGTGTCAGTGTACTGTGACAGGAAGCAGACTGTTCACTGCTGTAAACTGTGTTGTTGAACTAAATAACAAATCCCCATAGAACTGTTTAGAGATGGTTGCCAGTGCAGGCAGTTGTACAGTTATGCCACTAGGGGGCAGTGTGGTCACATGGTGGCTTCAGGGCATGTCAGGGGTCTTAGCGGGTCAGGTTGGGTCCAATGGAGCCTCCCCAAGTACAAGCCAGGATAGTCCCAAGAGACCTACCCTTGGCTTCCAACCCCAGGCTGCAACTGTCCCGAGACTCCCAGGATGAGGATCAGCACATCACCACCATTCACAGTGGCATTTAGGAAGTACTTTGCTTGAAAGAAGGTAGAACCTCATTGGCCTCTAAAATCTTGGCCTTGACTCATAGGTGTCCCTGGAGCCCCCAGACAGAATGAGCCAGCTGTCCACCCTCACTGGTGCCAGCAGGAAGACATTTCAGGAAACAACAAAGTTGAGTGTCTTCTACACTGGCTTGGGACACACAGCTTCTTACCTCCCAGCAAACTTGAGGGTCCAAATTCTTCAAATTCAAAGTGTGTGTGTGTGTGTGTGTGTGTGTGTGTGTGTGTGTGATACCCTAACACAGCACCCCCAAAGCTTGCCTGCCTTTATTTAAAGATGCCTCAGAAGGAGAGGGGAAGCCTTGGTTGGCCCTGGACTTGAGATCAGGTGCCAGGGAAGCTTTGCTTTGACGTGGTCCTGCTGGAGTTGGTGGCCGGCAAACTATGGGAACTCTCCTAGAGGGTCTGGGAAGCTGCTGTTCCACCAGGAAGAAACCAACAGAGCTTATAGGGGTTAGGCACTTTTTGTTCTATAGCAGTGGTTCTCAATCTGTGGGTTGCATGACCCCCAGGCCAAACCTCTGTCTCCAAAGATATTTACATTACAATTCACAACAGTTCTGAAGTAGCAATGAAAATGATTGTGTGGTCGGAGGTCACGGGAATATGAGGAACTGTATTGAGTGTTGCCTTGTTAGGAAGGTTAAGGACACTGCTCCTAGAGGGACCAACTAGAACAGACTTATCACCAGGCTGTACGAGGGTGCAATGAACACATCTGAGACTGCATCCTCCAGCCAGTCAGAGAATTCCAGGGATCAGGTACTAAAGGACTAAGAGCAGGCGGCCCTCACTCACAGCACACCCTCATCCCACTCTGACCTGGGCCCCACTGTCGTTAGGAGTTTATTCTTTTTAATGGATAATAAACAAACACATGTAACATGAAATTTACTATGTGAACCATCTTTCAGGTGACCAGCCAAGCAGCAGCAGTTCTTTACATTGGTGTTGTTAGTATTTCACACGTGAAAAAACTCGCCAGCACGCTGCCAAGGGAGCCATATTAGGTTTGTTAAGGAGGGGGAGGAAGAGAATAGGGGGCAGAGAGGAAGAGAAAAAGAGTCTCCCACGTGGTTGGAGATTTTAAAGGATAGGCATACTTACATCAAAGGCTTTGGAGCGAGCCCCTGCAGGTGGGGGCGTGGCCACAGCCACGTAACAACCTAACAGGTGTATAATCATAACCACCATTTCTAGAATGTTCTATCACCCCAAACTGAAGCTCTGTCCCCATTAAATACTGGTACCTTCCATTTTTCCAGCCCATGCATCCACTTCTCTGCTGTCTGTGTCAGTGGTCTGGTGAGGGCAGGATCCTTATGAGTGAAGTCAATGGCATCTGTGGTGGTTTAAATAGGTAGATTCAGTCCCCATAGACTTGTGTGTGTGAATGCTTGGCCGATAGGAAGTGGCATTAGTAGGAGGTGTGGCTTTGCTGGAGGAAGTGTGTCACTGAGGGATGTGCTTTGAGGTCTCATATATGCTCAAGCCACACCCAGTGAGACAGAACACTTCCTGTTGCCTGTGGATTGAGATGTAGAACTTCAGCACCGTGTCTGCTTGCATGCCACCTTGTCACACCATCATGACAATAATGGACTAAACCTCTGAAACTGTAAGCCAGCCCCAGTTAAATGTATGCCTTTGTAAGACTTGCCATGGCCATAGTATCTATTTGAGCAAATGAAATCCCAACTAAGATAGCATCTTCTCTGACTCCAGACCTAGAGGTTTTTCCCATCATGCTCAGTCTCTGCATACTCTGTCCTCTGAGTCCCCAGGACCCAGACAGGTGAGGAAGAGCAGGGTCTGGAAAAGGAATGACATTGGCTAGGAAGCCAGGCAGGGACAGTCTTTTCAAACTGCCTCAGCATCCTGGCTCCCAGATATCTCAGGGAGAGTAGATAAGCTGAGAGTGACAGAGAACCCCAAAGCAACCTTTCAAAGGTCATAGGTCATGATGAAGAGCCCCAAAGCTCACAGGCAATGGTGGAGGAGTGCACAGAGCTGGGAAACAGGGCCAGAGACTTGGGGAGACAGGGGGAGCAGCCACTCAGACCCCAAAGATTCTGTGGAGAGAGTAGGGAACGATAGGATTCTATCATGTAGGCAGAAGCCTTTAGGATCCAGTTCATGTGATCCAAGCATCACACAGGCATCCCCAGGTGGGAATGCAAACTGACAGACATATGCATGCAGTCAGTGAGGGGCAGAGGCCGTGTGAGGGAGTCAGGTCCCAACAGCAGCCCTCAACATCTGCCATGTCCGTGTTGTTTCCAGCTTGTAAAGAGGGGCCTCCAGTCTGAAATTCTGGGGTGTAAAGCCTGACTTTTCACTAATTAAGAGTTTACAATTAGTTAAAACTAATTAAAATGGATTAAATTTGTACTAATTAAAACTAATTGAATTCTTCTCAAAATGCTGCACAGACTAAACCAAGCGACGCCCAGCCTCCTGCTGCTGGAAGTGCAGGAGACTCTGGGATGTAGCAGTAGGGACAGAGGGACAGTGTGGTGGCCTGGGTGGAGGTGGCTGGGGGACAGGCTCCTTGCTAGGCAATCTGTTCATTCTGCTGTGACATGCGAATACTCAGGTGGCAATGCAAGCTTGAGCCCACCCAGTGCCCAGTGACTGATCCAGAGGCCTTTTCATTTTGCCCCAGGGAAGAAGGAAAGACTTGATTCCTTTGTCACAGTGTTGGGGACTCCTGAGAACCCCTGGGGAGATGAGAGGATCCACGGAGGGGCTGGGTAGTCAAGTCTACCAGGGGTCATTCAGCGAGCTGGCAAGTGGAGGAGCCATGTTCTGCTGTCCGTCATGCTGCGGTGTGGGCTTGACTGTGGTATGAAGTAGCCATTGCCAGTGGTTCTGGACTCTTTTCTATTTACCCACAGCACAATCAGCCCTCGTCTGCCCTCTTGTGGCCAGGACCTTAGGCTAAGTGGGTAGTGGCTGGCTGTTCCTCTTCTTTTCATCCTGTTCTCTCTGTCTTTCCAAGGAGTAGGAAGCCTGGGCTTAGCTTGGCTGCTGGTCTCTGAGATGAGCCAACTATACCAGGGCAGGACTGAGGCAGGGGCTGTTCCTGGCATCTCCATGCAGGACCACGCTCTGCACTGCCTAACTAACCTTTTAAGTTAATTAAACGAAATTCCTACTCTGTCTTCCATGAAGCCAGCCACACTCTAGGCACTTGACGCTGCATTTGGACAATGAATACTTATCTGTTCCCATTGTCCAAAGAGTCCTCAGTAGCACTGACCTGGAGAGGCTCCACAGCCTTCTAGACATGCCTCTACTGAGCATCATGGGAACTTGGGACTGAGGGGGCTGCCTCTGCCTACCTGTCTGCCAGTAGATGCTCCTTCTGGGCAGGGCACGGAAACAACTGAGGGGAGCAGAGAAGACCAGGGGGTTGATGGTTTCCCAAAATGAGATTGCTGGGCTGCAGATTGGGGCACCCACAGAGCGAAGCAGAACACTGTCAGTCAGGAGAGGAAACTATGGGAAAACAAGTTTAAACGCAGAAGCTGGCAGATGCAGTATACACGTAGAAACATATAGATCAGGTATGAGGAAACTGCTAAAATAATGAAGGCCATGTCCCAGGCTGGGCAGTACACCCTCTGGTTAAGATTTGTGTCCACAGGTGGGTTGAGATAGCCCACAAGACTGGCTCAGAAAGCAGTCAGCAGGCTTTGGATCCATCATTGTGGAGAATGCCTCTTTAGTGCATGTCTAGAGAAGCTGAATAGTGATAGGGGTGTGTTTGTGTGTGTCCGTGTATCCACAGGTCAGTGAACAAGAGGGAATGAGCACACACACACACACACACACACACACACAACAAGGGCAGCAACTTCAGAGTTTGAAAGATTTTATTCATATTCCCTTTTTTCTTTTTGAGGTGATCTTACTATGTAGTCCAGATTGGCTATGAACTCATGATGATCCTCCTGCCTCAGCCTTCTAAGTGCTGGGATTAGAGGTGTTAGCCATCATGGCTGGATTTTTTCAGGTTAATTTTAAGTCCTTGTTCTATTAAATGAATAGTATGTTTGCATAATTCGCCAGTTTAAAAAAAAAAGCACCCACACAGTGCAAAGTGCCCTCTTGTCCATACCCTGTACCCAGTGTGGACAGCTTCCCATCCGTAGCTCTCATTTAGAGAAGCATGTGGCCTGTGTGGAGCAGAAGTTCTCAAGGAGAGTCTGGCTAGTAAGTAATCTCCTTCTACACATACACATACACAGTGGCACTGCTGTGTGTTTTCATTTAACGTCTTAGAGAGTGCCGCACACTGGCACACAATGCACTTCCACGCTCTTTTTTAACAGCAGCAGCAAAGAACGAATCACCTGAATATTCATGGTTTCACTCACACACCAGGATATTTATAAGGTAAATTGCTAGACACAGGGTTCACTGCCACCATGGCCCAGAGCAAGGCAGAAATATATTTTAACCCTATCATTCCACAGCCCTGGCTTTCCATCATGGAGTTAGGCACCCACTCAGCACGCCACAGCTAGAGCCCACCACAGGGGGATGAACTCAGTATTGGGATGAGAAAAAACGCAGTCAAGGATTCACAGGACCACCACGACATTGAATCAGCTGCTCTGAGGCCTGGCTTCTCAGACTAAGAGGTGACTACAGCCCAGTGTCATACACAGTGGATGCACTGACAGAGACCCCAGCTCTTCTTGACATTCTGGGGATCTCCTGTTCTTTGAGATATCTTGGTTCTCAGCCATTCTTTTTTTTTTTTTTTAAACTTTATTTATTTATTTGCCTTGGTGTTTGCCTGGAACTGGAACTACAGACAGTTGTTAGCTGCCATGTGGGTGCTGGGAATCGAATCCGGGTCCTCTGGAAGAGCAGACTATGCTCTTAACCACTGAGCCATCTCTCCAGCCCCCCTCAGCCATTCTTAAAATCAAGAAAGAACAAAAGACAGGAAGTGATTGAACTCACTACCCCCTACTATTATGATGCTTGTCTACAGGTACAGAAGATGACACCATCCAGTCTTGTATGATGGTGTAAGCTCCAGACCCAAGTGACCCACAGCTATGAGCAAATGGCCTCAGACACAAGTCTAAAGTAACAAGGAGGATCAGGTTGTGACCTTAGCCCCCTTTCTGGGACATTATGCATGAGGAAATCAGACTCCAGTTAGAGCAGAGTTGTGTGTGTGTCCTTGAGTGAAAATAACATCACAGGCCCCCTTCTCAGGCTTGCACCTACAAGGCCAGTTCTCAGAACCACTGGGTCACTAAATCAGATCTGAGGTCAGGTATAGAAGATGTGCTTCCAAATACATGCCTCAAGTCCAGCAAGATTCCCTTAGTTCTACAAGGAATGTTCCGAGCACCAAGCAGGCACCTAGACCACACAACACTCACCACACAGAACACACATGCCTTGGAAGGATGTCCTAGTAATGACTAGGGGCTTGGTCTTTGGGATTCTCTACCCCAGCTGAGGGGTAGCTATAGATCCTGGCCTCAAATTCCTCCTACCTCAAATATCTGAAGGTAAGCACGTAGAACTGTGGTACTGGGGACCTGGATGTCAGGGATGTGGCATTGCCCTTCCTGGAGGTGGTGGGGGATAGAAACAGATCAGGATAAAATAGGCCAAGGGGGATAACTCTTTGGGGATTGGTGTCCTATAGCTGGGGACATAGAGGTAGAAGCCTGAGATGCAATGATGGTAGAAGGCATAGAGGTCAGAGATGAAATCACGCCCGCCAAACTCTAAACACACACTCAGTTACCACCCAGAATCTAGGTGAATATGAACAAGAGAAGAACCCAAGGCCAAAGAAACCATGGAGAGGAAGAGAACACAGTCCTCCAAGCTAGAGAGGAAAGCATCGTTTGTTTGTAGGGCAGAGTACTCAGTGGGTCACCCCACCCAATTAGGAGAAAAACTTGCTTCTGGCTGGATACTGCTATGACCTTGACAGAAGTCCTTGCATAGATGCTTGAGCTTCAGCATCATCATGCCCAGCTTCAGCATCAATAAGCATCCTCAGAAAGGAGAAATCCAGGGAAGAACCAGGAATGTGACAAGACAATCACCATGTTTTCCATTCACGAAACCAACATGTGAGGGACAGAGCCAACCTCATAGGGATGACTAACTTTGGCAGGATCAGCAGAAAGGCCATGAGTTCTTCTGGATGGTAAAGTTATCCCCAGAGGTGTGGCCAGCAATTCCTATGATGCTATACATAGTCTGAACAACTGGGTAAATATCTGGCAGCATCTCACAGGAGTTGTGAGAGACCGCATGGGCAAAGGGAAGTCAGAAGGGTCCCTGTGGTCCCTCCAGCAGGCTGAGGACATTAGAATGGACTGTTGCTTCACCAACACACTCTAGGTGTGTACTGAAGCATACACATATGCATGTACACATGGACATATGTGTATACAGTTCCTGTTAGTCCACTAAGGGGTTCAGAAGCATGAGTGCTGATAAAATAAGCTATTCAGAGCTTAGATGTAGGTTATTGTTTTCTCCCTCCCTCCCTTCTTTCCTTCCCCCTTCTTCCCTCCATCCTGTTCTTTCTCTTCTAGCCCATACTGTCAACAGAATTCCCATGCCAACAAGGATGACCTTGAACTTTTTACATGGGTTATATAATCTGGACACTTTGTGTTGCTCCCATTACCCCAGTGGCAGCCTCTGATGTCTCCTTAACCACTTCTACGCCTCTCAATTGTCTTTATCTCTCTCCCTGCCTTTTCCTCTGTATACTGGGATTACGTGTGTACTCCGCCATCACCAAGTTTATAAGGTGCTGGGGATGGATCCCAGAGCATGCTAGGCAAGCACTCTATTAACTGAGCTGCATCCTTTAGCTTCTCAGATCTTGGTTTCTAATATTCTTCCTATGACAGTTCCATGGATAAGTGACTGATCCCCAAATGTGAGCAAATAATGTGCATGATAAGCCCGGAGCATCTGTGCCAGAGGTGTATGAAGTCCTGTAGCAGCAAGTGACACATTGATGGGCAATTGAGAGGCATGGAAAGGGTTAAGGAGACACAAGAGCTTGACACTGGGGTAGTATGAATAACACAAAGTGTTGCCAGACTATATAAGCTTTGTAGAAGTAGAAGAGCCTATAGATGAGTAATATGACTCACAGATGAGCCTAGGTAGTAGGAGAGCTAATATGTAAGGGAGATAACAGTCAAGGTTCATGAGACTGTGCTTTCCTGGGGGCGGGTGCCAAGCCCCATTCCAAGTGTGCTTATACTGAGACAGCAAGGGAGCAGCTGGGGACCTGCACACCTTCAGGAGGGGCCAGATCTGCAACCCAGTGCTGAGTTGGGCTGTGTGCTTCCTTACATGCAGTGAGAATAGTGTTCATGGTTTTGTTTTGTTTGGTTTCTATTTATTTTCTAATACAGGGCTATTGTGTGTAGCCCTTGACTTGGAACTCACTTTGTAGACAGGCTGGCCTTGAACCCAGAGATCCACTTACCTCTGCTTCCTAAGGGCTGGGGTTAAAAGTGTGAGACACCACTGCCCGGCTAAACTTGTTCTTTTTTTCCTCCAACAACCAGGAGCCCCAGATGACCCAGAAGTAGACAATGGACAACAGCAAGTGTCAGTATAGACCATTCTGCAACAGTATGGTTAAGGCCATCAAAAACAAGGAGAAGGTGAGAAACTGTCACTGCTAATAAGGGCCTGAGGAGACGTGGATTACCTGCAGTGTATCCTCTGAATCCTGTCTCAGGGTAGAGGGAAACTGAGGAAACCAGAAGGACAGATTTTGGAAGCAGTCCCTTAGTCCTAGCTGGTCACCCGGACAAGTGTCCCTTTCCAGTAGGAGGTGCATATGGTGATATGGTGGGATTGTGGGCAGCTTTGAAATTTCCTGTACATTGAAGGCTATTATTTTTCTGAGGCGGGGTCTTCCATTGGCCTGGAACTTAATGATCAGGCTAGTCCAGCTGGCCAGCAAGCTCCAGGAATCAGCCAGTCCTGGAATTACAAGTGTGAACCACCCCTTCCCAGGATTTTCTCATGAACTCTATGGATCAAACTCAGATCCTCAAGCTTATGAAGTGAGCACCTGACCCCTGGTCCATCAATCCAGCCCACGTTGTCCATCTTAATGACAGCTTTATAAGAGCTGACATGCCAGACTGTGTTTTTAAAAGTGCCATTTGGAGTTCACAATAAAGCTGAGGGGATAGAAGACATTGGACATGAGGATTTGGAGGCAAATTATGATGTAATGATATTGTCTCCAGGACCATAGTACTTGCCTGTTCTCTGTACCTCACAATATCTTCATTTTCTTTTTGGATTTCATTCATTTTTTTAATTATTTTGACTTATGTACATGGATATAATGTCTGCATGTATGTCTGTGTACTATGTGTGTTCTTGGAGGTCAGATCCCCTGGAAATTGGAGCTACAGAGAATTGGGAGCCACCATGTGGGTCCTGGGAATTGAACGGTTTGTTCTGGATGATAAATGGTCTCTAATTGTTGAGGCACCTCCCCAGCTCCCCAAATCTACAAACCCAGCAACCCACACTGGTTCACGTAGCAGAAGCTCCCTTATTAGAATAGCCAGGCTTTGTGCACTGTCCTTACACAACCCACAGTCCAGGGAGAATGGAGCAGAGGCCGGACGTTGTGTGTATTGCTGATGTCCGTCTTTGAATGTGTTTGGGTTTGAAAACAAACTCCGTGTTGCTCACTCCCTTGGCAGATCCAGGATAGGTGCCTGATAAATGGCTTGGAAGGAGGACCATAGCCTGTAGTCAGCCTAATGGAGGTGACCGGGCTGGGTCCCTACCACCAGTACACTGATGGAAATTTCCAGAGATATTTCTACCTCCCTCACATCTTTAATTTTTCAAATGGACCTCTCTCCAGTTGCCAGGTTAACTCTGCTGCCAAGGCCAGGAGAAGGCTGGCAGCTCCCCAGGGAAGCATTTTAATTTCCAGCATCAAACCAGACCCCTCTTCCATCCGCCATCTGCCTGTCTCAAGCCACCTCCATCCAGGGAAACCAGGATGAGGCTGAAGGCCTAATCGGATCACAGCTCCGAGTTGTGCACTAATAAGATTGCTCCGCAGCCTGGCCCTGCCAGGGGAGCCTTCAGACTCCGGTCTGAGCATGCTCAAAGTGCACACCCTCCTCCTATCTCAATCGGAAAGGAGCGGAGGTGAGTCTGGCATCTCAGAATGGCTCAGAGGTCTGCCTTAATGCAGTTTGCTTGGGGTAACATCCGACTCCTGTCTGTGACCTTGAGAAAGCATTGAATTCTCTCTGGGGCTAGCCTCCTGTACTCTGTAGTCAGTAAAGAAATCCTTTTACTCGTTCTTAAGTTCTTTTGATCTTTTTATAAGGTTGTAAACCATCGGCCATCACATTCCTTCTATGTAAAGTGGTATCTTTCATGGCCATGCTGTTTTGCTTCCAGGAAGAACAGGTCAAACTTCCCCAGAGCAAGCTGTGCATCTGGGTCAAAGGTCAAAGTCAGCCATTTGGCACATACAAAACATACTGCCAGGGGACATGGAAAGAGAGGCAGGGACCTTGGCAGGAGCGGCAGTAGTTCTGTCTCTAAGGGAAGGACAGAAGCTGACGGGAGGGAGCTGGGGTAGCATCATATCAGGTTGCCCCAGAGACGGGGAAGCTACAGTGACTGCCTTCTTATTTGAAGACTGTATGCAGTCTGGGTTCAATAGGCCAACTGTGACAGTCCTTTCCCAGTGGCCTTGTATCTACAACCCCCCTCCTGCTTTGTGCGGCTGTCCATCTTCCCCCAGGCAGACTCACCCTCCATAACTGGAGTCTGTCCTGGTGAAGTGAAACCACATGGGCCAGCCTCTGCCCAGGTCCTGTTCTAGAACAGGCAAACCACTTCTGCCATCAAAGCTGTTTCGTGGTCTGTGTTTGGAAGTCGAAGGTGAAAATTCTCCCTTCCTTGAATGGCTCTCTGGGTATGCATGTGAAGTCTGAAAATGCTAATGCTGCTTTGATCCTGTAAGGGAGGTGCCTCTGAGAATATGGTTTATGGAACCACTGCCCTACTGGAGAAATGGAACTGGGACCCAAATAACTGGAAACTTGTCTACTCTTTTACAGACTGCCTAGATTTAAGAGTCCATGTTCAGACTAACAACAGTTTGTACCTGTGGCTCTAGCATTCTTAAGGCTTGGGGTCCAGGTCTACGTATTGTTTACCTTCAAAGAAATAATTAAATGGCTGGGTTTCAAGAAGAAAGAAAGGAAGAAATAAAAGAAATGCCCGTCTAAGGCCATTTGCTCTGGATAGCCTTCTGAGTGGTCCTGATGGTCCTTCTCATGCAGCAAAGTCCACAGAGCCCTTAGCTGCTGGAGTTATCTTTGTTAATATCCCCATGGCATCATAATGCTGTAATGATACAGGGCCTGGCCACCTGGGAACACCGCTTTATCCTCAGCACTGTGTGACCCCTGTGTCTTCGGAGTAACCATGTCATCAGTCTTCATCTTGTAGAGATGAAGGCCTGCCTGAGGAGAACACTGACCTATTGCTGATGTCCCCAGTTGGAAGGACAAGTTCGTGGCTGTAGAAAGAGGGTTTTGGCTTCTGTGGCTGCTGGTCTAGACTTAGAAACTTGTATTCTTAGACTGACTAGCCTTAAGTAATCATATTTAGGCATATTGGTAGTTACTTTTTTTTTTCTTTGAAACTTTATTTTTTTTATTTGCCTGGAACTGGAACTACAGACAGTTGTTAGCTGCCATGTGGGTGCTGGGAATCAAACCCGGGTCCTCTGGAAGAGCTCCTGGTGCTCTTAACCACTGAGCCATCTCTCCAGTCCCGGTAGTTACTTTTTAATTTTAATTTAACTTATTTTGTCTTGCCACATTGCCCAGGGCTTGTTTGTGTTATTTTATATATTGACTTTTGGATGGTTGGATGGTGTCTCTCTTGACTCCACCCTCCTTCCCCTATTTATGCTCTGATTTCTTGGCCTACTTCTAAGATGCTTGCCATAGGTCATGACAGTTCCAATAAAATAATAAAATTCACATTATTATATGTACAGAAAGATATTCCATATCAGGTGGCTCTGAAACTCCAAGCTCAGCCATTTTCCTGGGCCCCCCCCCCCCCCCCCCATTTCTTCCCCCCCCCCTCCCCCCCCCCCCCTGCCAGCAGGTGCACTGTCGTAGGGGGAGAGAGGGCAGGCTGGGTTTAGCTGTTTTAGTAACCGATATTTTCCTCCCTCTGTGTTTTCTCCCCTTCATAGGTCACACAGAATAGTTCCAAAATCCATATTCCCAGCATGCATCTATTTCTCCCTTTGACTTTTTAAGCGATCTGATATTTTTTTTATATATTTTATTTTTACTTTATGTGAATTGGTGTTCTGCCTGCATGTATAACTGTGTAAGGGTGTCAGATCTTGGAATCACAGACAGTCGTTAGCTGCCATGTGGATGCTGGGAATCGAACTCAGGTCCTCTAGAAGAACAGTCAGTGCTCTTAACCGCTGAGCCATCACTCCAGCCCCTCTCTTTGACTTTTTAAGGCATCATAACATAACAAACATTTTATTGTATTGTACATCAACAGATTTCACTTTGGTTCAGGGGAAAAAACGCTGCCACATAGTCAACAATATTTTTCCTATTTTAACTGTTTTTAATTTTTCAAAATATGGCTATCTTGATTTTAATGACTTCGCCACCTCTTTTTTTTGTGTGTTCAACCGTGTTCTCCAGTTCGCAGACCAGACACGTGACTGTGTCTAATCTATGTTTTTGCTCTGAAAGGATGAGACTCCGGAGTCTTGTACTTAGATTTCTGGAACCCTCCTGGGCACTCACCTTCTGTCTGGCTCATTCTTATTATGACTTCTGGCTACATTTTCACTGGGCAGATCCTCAGCTCTCCCATTGTTCTATTTCCTGCCTCTGAGCTCTTCTCAGTGAGTCATATTCCCTGTCCTAACAGGCCTGTGGATGTGCAGAGCTTTCTCTCCTCGGCCTCTGCCTTTCTGCCCTGCTCTTTCCAGCGGTTGCTGAATCCTATGACGTGGCTCTGCCCAGGTCACAGCACTGGCTGAATTTCCTCTTCCTTCAGTGACTCCTGCCTGACTCAGGAGTCTTGGGCTTTTCCACATGGCTTAGGGGGTTGGGGGAAAGCCTCTCCTGTGTGATGTGTGGTGTCTTTTACAGGGCCATGAAGTTGAAGAAATGAGCTAGGAATTCCAGGATTTGTTCAGGATATATCGCAGGCTCCCATCTACATCACAGCATCACCTGCCTTTACCCCCATGCCCGTCCAGGGCCCTCAGTAGGCAGGGTCCCTCACTGCCCTTCCCTCCACTTCTGTCCTAAAGATTACCTTTCCTTTGTCCATAATTCAGGCTGCCCTTGGTGGGGATAGGCTCCCCAGTTTCTGTAGCTCCAACAGGTAAAAGATGTTCCAACCTCAGTGAGATCTGTGAGGAGACACAGGGTCTCTGAGAATCACTGTAATCCACCTGAGGGCTCCCTCATCTCTCTCCAGGTTCCATGTTTACAGGTAGAATTTATAGGTGAGGCCTGTGTGATTCTTTTTATTAAATTTATCTTAGTGGGAACTTACAGACTCTCTCTCTCTCTCTCTCTCTCTCTCTCTCTCTCTCTCTCTCTCTCTCTCTCTCTCTCTCTCTCCCTAGAGGAGAGTTTGACTCTGATCATTATTGGGGTTGTGGGACCACCTGGTAGGGGCCATGAGTGCATGGGCAGCCTTTGTGGACCTCCCTATTTGGTGGAGGGCAACAGAACTGAGTAGTAGCAAGCAGGTGCTGTTGTTTATAGTCAAGCTAATGAAGAGAGCCTGGATATTCCTGCGCTGGAAGGGTGAAGGACCTGCCTTGGGGAACACAGCCTGGGGATGGGCTCTATGTCCTACAGCCAGGGCCCCCACCTCATACCTGGTCATAGATTCCCCCGTCTGCTGGTTCCCAGACAAAAGTCTATCAGGAGGCTAGGCTTCATGTCAGGCTGGCCCTCTTCTACTGGCAGGATCAGAAAGATGCCCAGCCCCAAGCCAGGGTACCTGTCACAGAGCATCTCACAGGACATTTTCTGATGTGTTTGGTTTGGTTCAGATAGTTCTCCTACTCCTTACCATTTTTAAAAAAATATGTTTTAGGGTTGGTGAGATGGCTCAGTATGTCAATGTTCTTGATGTCAAGTCTGACAACCAGAGTTCAATGAAACTCACAGGTAGAAAGAAAGACCAGGCTCCTACAAGTTGGTTTCTGGTCTCCACACATGTTCTGTGGGACATATGCCTAAGCAAATATACACATGTATAGACATGTATACATACAAATAAGGAAGTATAATATTAATTCTTATAATTATGCTTCAGGGGCTGGAGACCCATCTCACTAGGGTAGGATGCTTGTCTAACATACATAAGGCCCAGTGTTTGATCCTTAGCGCCTCAGAAACCAGGTGGTTTGTTTTATGAACTTGACCCAAAGTATAGATACCAGAGAGGAGGGAGCCTCAATTGCAAAATTGCCTCTATAAGATTGGGCTGTACACAAGTCTGTAGGGCATTTTCTTAATTAGTGATTGATGGAGAAGAGCCCAGCCCATTGTGGATGGTGCCACCCCTGGGTTGATGGTCCTGGCTTCTATAAGAAAGCAGGCCAGGCAAACCAGTAAGCGACACCCCTCCATGGTCTCTGCATCAGCTCTGGCATCAAGGTTCCTGCCTGTTTGTGTTTCTGTCCCAATTTCCTTCAATGATGGACTACAATGTGAAAGTGTAAGCCAAGTAAGCCCAACCAACTTGCTTTGTGGACATGGTGTTTCATTAAAGCAATGGAAACCCTCACCAAGACAGCTGGAATGGTGGTGCATGTATCTAGGAAGTGGAGGCAGGAGGGTAAGAAATTAAAAGTTATCTTCAGGTCCGTAACAAACTTGAAACCCAGTCTCAAAAGATGACAATCTAGTCAAACCCTTTGGAGTTTATGTAGGAGCTATCTAAAGAGAATAGCCATTGGCCATAAACACTGCTGAGGACCATTCATCCTCCGGGCAGCAATTGGCACGTGGAACCAGAACTCTCAACATGGGACTTTTTCTGGAAAGAAGCACCTGCCCATGCTGGGCCCCAGGAGATATCAAGTAACCCTCTGTCCCACAGGCACCTCACAAATACATAGGAAAGGTGTGAGGAGCTTTGGAGATGCAACTATGTACCCCTAATACAGAATTGTCCTTAATACATTTTTTCTGCAACACACAGGCTCACCATGACACCAAGGAGTCTACCTGGGGCCCAAAATGAGGCTGAGGGACTTCAAGAGATGGTAGGTGGAAATTTGGTTCATAGGACTTGAGGTGAAATGCAGGGTAATGAGGATGTCTCCAAAGAGCTGAGGCTCAGGTGCAGGCCCTTTCTAGACCATTCCCATGCCACCTGGCCAGCCCTCCCGGGCTCTCATGGCTCATGGTTAAGCTTTCTGTTCCTCACTGTCTGCACTCATTTTGGGAGGAGGCACTAGTTAATCTGCAGCTTTGGTCTAATGTAAATAAAACTACAGTCAGTCTGCATGTGAACCTGTTGAGGCTCCCATCCCACCCTAGGCTGTACAGAATTACCTCCTGCCCATCTCATCCTTTTTACCTAAACTGTCTGGCTTATTCTGTTATAGGAATCATACATAGGCTAGCAACCTCAGACCCTCCGGTGTCCAAGGTCTGGGGACCGTCCAAAGACTGGTGAAGCAAACTTAGAGCTCTGAGCCCTGAGAACTGGGGGCCGATTATTATTGGAGATGTGTTACACTGGCTTCAGCAAGTGTTGTCATCCTCGGCTTCCAGCTAATATTTATTATTTTCTTATTTTATGTGAATTAGTGTTTTGCCTGCATGTATAACTGTGTAAGGGTGTCAGATCTTGGAATTACAGCCAGTTGTTAGCTGCCATGTGGATGCTGGGAATTGAACTCGGGTCTTCCAGAAGAACAGTCAGTGCTCTTAGCCGCTGAGCGGTCTCTCCAGCCCCGCTTTCAGCAACCTTAAAAGCAATAGCAATGCTAGCATTGCAGTATTGGGGGTCTCTACTCTACATCAACAACCAGTCCAGCCTCACACTAGCTGAAATCCTTGGTTTTAAGAGTCGGCTTCAGTTCTGTTTTCAACTCTTCTCAGCCCTTATCTCTGTCACTGATGTCTGCCCTGGCTACTCTCCGAAATGCCAGTTGCTTCTGTCCGCCACTAGCGCTGCTGGTACTACTCCTGAGTTGCTGGCTCAACCCACTCTACTAATGATATGGATCAAAAGTAGGCAAGTAGATCATTCCAGAAAAGCCTTTCAAGGACCTAATGATGCAGCAGCAGGAATCAGCACAAGAGGGGGGTCCTCCCAGCTGGCTCAGAAAATGAGCCAGATAACTTGCTTATTACGTTTTTTGTTTGGTTTTCATCTGCTTTCTGTGGGGATGGGAGGAGAAGGGCTGTCTGCTGTGGCCTGGCTGAGCATGGCGGTGAGGTCATCTGGAGCAGGGCTCTTAAAACTTTTTCTACTCATGACACCTCTCTCTCTCTCTCTCTCTCTCTCTCTCTCTCTCTCTCTCTCTCTCTCTCTCTCTCTCTCTGTCTCACACACACACACACACACACATACCACAAAGCCCCCAAACCTATGACTGTTGATTGTTTTTAAGAAAGGCTTAGCAGGAGGACCTTGTATAAATTTCCACCAAGTTATCTCGATCTGTGTTAATAGACAGAGCCCATACATAAGTCAAGCATGTACCTGGGTGTGGTAGCATGATGCCTTTAATTCCAACACTTCAAAGGCAGAGACAGGTAGATCTCTGCAAGTTCAAAGCCAGCCTAGTCTACATAGGAAGGTCTAGGCCATGCCAGAGCCACATAGTGAGACCATGTCTCAAAACAAAAACAGGTCAAACATGTGCTGATTACACATCATAAATTATATTTTGAAGTGACTTCTGGTATACATATAATTTAACAATTTATTAAAGAAGCAAACAATTGCAACCTGAGATGATGTACTCATCTATTTCTATGTAAAGAACTGTTGGCATGGTTATTCCTACTACTTCCTGCCTTGGTGCATCCTGCTAGTGTGCTTGGATGCTCCCACTGGCTTGTCTGGGTTGATGACCAGACCCTGTGTACAGCTCAGTGTTATCGACCATTTTCCTATCAGCTTTCGGGGCTGATTTGTATTTTAAACACAGAAGTGCCATGGCTGCCAGCCCTGCATTACGTGGCCTGTCCTGGTTCCATTAGCTAATTATGCTTCTTATCATCTCTCATTTGTAGAAACAGAACTTGGCTGGATTCTCCAAGCTCTCTCCAGTCACAGTGACTCTCTTGTCCCTCATTTATCTTCACTGTTGACAGCAGATCTTGTCCCAGTCTTCTTGGCCCCACCCTGGTCTGCCCCTTCTTGGGAAGGTCATGGTTGGCCTTGACTTGTGCGGTACTGTTCTCATCTTTGTGGGGAAAAATACTTGACAGAAAGACTGAAGGGAGGGAGGATTTATTTTGGCTCATGGTTTCAGAAGGTACACTTCACCATGATGGGGAAGGTATGGCAGCGTGGGTCATGTCATAGCATCTGGAAAGCAGAGAGAGTATCTGTACTGTGAGACTTACCTCTCTTCCTCTTGGGTTCTGTCCATGCTCCTAGCCTATGGAGACAGGATCTCCAGGGTAGATATTAATTATTCCTTTCCAGAAACACTATCATGGACACTCCAGAAATATGCCTTACCAGTCTCCTAAATGATTCCAAACCCAGATAAACTAACAGAGATTAACCATTGTAGCAGAGCTCAGCTTCAGCTCTGAGATGAGGGATTAGAGGCTTAACAGCACCAAGGATACTTGGGTGACCATTGGAGTCTTTAGACTTGTTCAGCCTGATGCAAAATGAGGTGGAGGCTTCCTGGTGTAGACTCCTGGCTTTCACGAGCCATTGACCTGCAAGGGGATTTTGTTGGAATCGTGATGTAGAAACTATAAGGCACCTCCTCAGTCCCTGTGATGTCTGGCCACTTTCCTCAGGGGGAGATGACCCCAGGTACCATACAGGCTGAGTCAGGGAATTCTAGGGCTATGCATCAGCTGTCACTTGACACTCTTACTGGCCTGGATCTCCTGTATCTTTTCAACTGGATGGTTTTGAGTGGGTCTTGATAGAATACAGGAATGCAGTCTCTTCCTCCAGCAGATACCTTTTGAAGATCTGATTCATCAAAGATGTACTTGCCTTGCACTAAGAAACACCTGTCAGCCTCTGCCGCACGTGTCTTCAGAACGATGCCAAAATCCAAGCGAGATAAGAAAGTTTCCTTAACAAAAACTGCCAAGAAAGGCTTGGAACTGAAGCAGAACCTGATAGAAGAGCTGCGGAAATGTGTGGACACCTACAAGTACCTCTTCATCTTCTCTGTGGCCAACATGAGGAACAGCAAGCTGAAGGACATCCGGAATGCCTGGAAGCACAGCCGGATGTTTTTTTGGAAAAACAAGGTGATGATGGTGGCCTTGGGTCGAAGCCCATCGGATGAATACAAAGACAACCTGCACCAGGTCAGCAAGAAGTTGAGGGGTGAAGTTGGGCTCCTCTTTACCAACCGCACAAAGGAGGAGGTGAACGAGTGGTTCACAAAATACACAGAAATGGATTTTGCTCGAGCTGGGAACAAAGCAACTTTAACTGTGAGCCTGGATCCAGGGCCCCTGACACAGTTCCCCCATTCCATGGAGCCGCAGCTGAGGCAGCTGGGCCTGCCCACTGCCCTCAAGAAAGGTGTGGTGACCCTGCTGTCTGACTACGAAGTATGCAAGGAGGGTGATGTGCTGACCCCAGAGCAGGCTTGTATCTTGAAGCTTTTTGGGTATGAGATGGCTGAATTCAAAGTGACCATCAGATACATGTGGGATGCCCAGTCGGGAAGATTCCAGCACATGGACGATGACCTGCCTGAGAGCGCAGATGAGTCAGAAGGAGAGTCTGAAGAGGAGGAGGATGACAGCTGACTCTAGGACATGGGACTAAGGCCTTCTAGCAAGTTCTTCATCTCCAGTGGACGACCAGGACTGCTGTCACCCCTCTGCAGGGAGCAGCTATGTATTTTGCTATGGATAAAGACAAGGGAGATTGTTGAGGCGGGAATTTATTTCTACAAAGAATAAAATTTTGTTTACAGGAAAAAAAAAAAAAAAAAAAAAACACCTGTCAGGAAAGGATTGCTGGCCCAATGTATCTGTAACCCCACTTCTTGGTCCTGGCCTTCCTGAAGAGCCAGGCTTACTGGCCTGGGATGTTCGTGACCTCAACCTTCTAGCTATACCCTTTCTGTGAAGACTGACCTAACATCCTTATCACACATTCTTATCTTTAAGCTGTGCAGCTCTGGGCTTATAGATTATGGCAGAGTTGGTGCCTCACTGCTTCCTGTGGGATGACTTTTGCTAAGAAACCAGGAAGGCAGCTTTCGGCTAGGAGAAGGCTCTGTCCTCTGGTGGCTCAGACAGAGTTAGTGAGTTTCCAGTGAAGGAAACTTCCAGATAGCAGAGGTGTAGCAGGCAGGTCCCACACCCAGTTAACATAGGCCTGTGTTACCAGGATACTTATCCCTAGCAGGACAGTGGTGGCTCAACACTTAACGACCCCAGTGGCAGGAAGTCTCTGCCATGTGACATGATGTTGTTCTGGAGACACTTCTCAACGGTCTCAAGGCTCAGGATGGGAGCAAACTTCTTATAGGCCTCCTCCACCAGCTGTCCCTATGTCCAAAGTCTCTCTGAGGATTGGGGAACAGGGACCAGTCAACTGGGATTTGCTTATGTGGTGAGCTGGCTGGCCCATGGCTCCCTAGTCCATGGCTCCCCCGGACTAGGGAGTCATTTTCATCTTTTTGCTGAGAAGAAAGGGTCTCTAGGGGATTCCTAGTGTGATACCACTCTTTCCAAGCTCTTTTTAATGGGAGTAGGAGAGATATATTAAACACATGAGCTCTGAGCTGCTGCCAAGCGCCATGGACCTTGGAGGTTAGGGGCAATTGGTCCCACTCTGCCCTGAAGAAGCACAGCAAGTGCTCTGAGAACCATGTGGCTCTCACTGACAAGTAATGAGGCTACAGAGTAAGCCCAGGACCTCAGGAGCTCAGTAAGAAGAGCCATTTCTAACCTCCTGGGCCCCTCCTTCCAGAAGAGTATGAAAAAAAAAATCTGTTTTCCAAATGTGTTGATAAAGAGAACAGTGTGCTAATATTATATGTGAAATATTCTCTTTGACCTAAATGTTCTCTCTCTCTCTCTTTCTCTTTCTTCTTAAAATGTTAATAGTAATTGCACCCTGTGAGAGCATGGGCAAGGGAGCAAGGGAGGCAAAGTTAGTGGAGACAAAAGTGAGAAATAGGGTCTGGGGGCATCAGGGTCCACATGGGAAGCAGGACACACAGCCTAAGTGTTGAGAAGACCGTCAGTGTGTGACCCAAGGAGGAAGTCAGTCCTTGTTCAGGGGTGCAAATCCAGATCCCCGAGACTTGCTTCCACAAGTCTAGGACCAAGACATCGATAAGTGTTTGGACCTATTTTTAGGTGGGCAGTGGCAGCCTCCAGGATGCATGTCTGGTTGAATATCAGTGCTCTTGGGTCTATCCTTTGACCGGAAGCAGACCAATGGCTACTTCTACAGTGAGTTATCACTAAAAGACTGTTTCCTCTACCTCATGGCTGGCTGACTGTGCTGAACCCTGAGCTCCTCCTTCCTCAGCCCCACCTGCTGCACCTCAGTTGTTCCCTGAACACCTGTGTGAGTCCACTCCCACCGTGACACTTCAGTGGCACCTTAAACCCACTCATTCAGACATGATCTTGTCTACCCATGAGCGCAGCTGCGGGAAGAAGGACAAGAGAGAGGGTCACAGTCTGGTACAGATCCCAGGAGACACCACTCCTGCTTTTGGCCCCTGGCCCAGATGAATAGCCTCACCACTTGGCTCCAGGCCACTCTGTGGACTCTTCTGAGCATGTGCAGCTTCTTTCTCAAGGACAACCCTACGAGCTATTTCAGAGGTGGCACAATCTTGAGTGTGTGTGAAGGCTCTTGCACACCGCAAAGTTCTGCCCCAGGTGTGAGAATTGTGTGGAGGAAGGAGGGAAATGAACGATAGATGAGAATGTTTTTGTTCCAGAACCCTCTTCGGAGATCCTTCTGGGACTCGTTTGCATCCCATGGGCATCAGTAACTATCACTGTGGGAGGCAGGTTTCAGCCTTATCAGATTTTGTCCAGTTCTTCATGTGAGCCAGTGATCATTCAGTCTCTCATCTACTCATTCATTCATTCACACTCATTCATTCTCATTCATTTACTTACTAGTTCATTTATTCAATTATTCATTCACTCCATTTTTTTTTCATTCTATCATCATGCATCCTTGGGGTTGCCCTGTACTGAGGCAAACACATCTTCAATATGAATTACCCAAGCACATGAATAGCAGCAGTTTAAGATGGGTCCCTGTCTGGATGTCCAGTGTGGGGAGTGTGCTAACCTTTCTTCATCCTGCCCATCCTCTGTGTTCCCTGGGGAAGGTGGACAGATCTTAGTGGACACAGCTGCTTTAGAGAGTGTTAGATATCCGCAGAGCGCTTTCCCCCTGTAAAGTCTGTCGTGTTTCTGTAGATATTTCAGCTTCGTAATAAATAAACTGATGCTCAGATACTGTATTGCTTCTCCCCTGAAGATAGACTTTGTGTAATTATTTCTGTCACCAATCTGAGTTGACACAGTAATTGAGAAACCAGCTGGATACTGTTCATAAGGAAAGTTAATTAATCAAATTTTAAACTATTTTTTTCTTCCCTTCCTTTTTTAAAATGAGGTTAAAACTAATTAATATATGTGCATAATAAAATTTAAGCAGGATAAAGGTGGTAAAACTGAGACAATCTTTCTCTGCCCCATCTTACACATGTAGTCTTTCAGAAAATAATTTGCAAGTCCAAAGCGTGTATGTAGGAGAATGTATGAGCCCAGGCAAACAGGTTTAAGACATCAATGAGATCACACTGTGTAATACAGCTCTGTGTCTTGACACTGGATAGATAACAAATTGGAGAGCCTCATATATTAGTTTGAATAAAATCTTGCTTATTCTTATGAATGGTCCTATTTTTTCTCCAGTGGGTTGCTATGTGTTACTGGGGAAGGTGCATGAAGCTTCTCTTCTGACCAACTCTTGTGGTTCTGCCACTGTTTGCTTTCTGTGTTTGGAACCATGTTCTTAGGTGCATATGGGTTTATCACAGGTCTGAACTGGGGAGACATTCTTGTTATCTTTGACCTTCACCACACCCTCTGGGTTGAGTTTGGGGGGCAGTTATAGTGCTTTAGCAGCTGGGTAGTGTTGGCTTAACAAATCCCCACCTTTTCATTTTTTCTAGTATCACCATATCCTTTGTAATGTCTCTTCTAAAGAATATGTTAGTGTGGGTCATATTTATACACCACTGTATACAGTGCATACACCTCAGTCAAGAGATGGGGAAGTGGATTCTTCTCTCAGCCTCAGGCAGGAAGCAGCAGTTTTTCCATAGATCCCTGTAGCACTTAATGTAATTTTAGGTGCCTGGAAGTCCTCACGAAATGCCTTCATAAATGACCTGCCATGGGGCTGGAGAGATGGCTCAGTGGTTAAGAGCACCGTCTGCTCTTCCAGAGGACCCGGGTTCGATTCCCAGCACCCACATGGCAGCTAATAACTGTCTGTAGTTCCAGTTCCAGGCAAACACCAAGGCAAATAAATAAATAAATAAAGTTTAAAAAAAAATAAAATAAATGACCTGCCATTTGGCTGGCAAGATGGAGCAGAGGGTAGAGGCATGTGCAGGCCTAATGGCCTGAGTTTGTTTTCCAGATCACACAAGGTTGTGGAGAGAACCCACTCCCAAATCTCTCTCTAACTTCTATGTACTATGAAACATGTGTATAACACACACACACACACACACACACACACACACACACTTTTTTAAAAGTCCCACTATTTGAGACCTTAGCTTTTTCAACTAAATGTGCTAGGGAAGGGGGACACTTCTCTTCAGCCTTCAGTGACTGGGAATTTGGAGGGTATAAAACTCTGGTAGCTCATTTTACATCAATTCTTTTGTTTTTCTTTTCCAGCCATGTGATTTGCTTTTCTGGTCGCTCCCCATACTGGTTAGTTTTTATGTCAGCTTGATACAGGTTAGAGTGGTTTGGAAAGAGAGAACCTTAGCTGAGAAAATGCCCCCACCAGATTGAGCTGTGGGCAAGCCTTAACTTGAGGGCAAGCCTTGACCTGTGGGCTAGCCTGTGAAGCAATTTCTTGATTAACGATTGATGTAGGTGAGCCCAGTGTCACTCTTGGCTGGGTGGTCCTGGATGGCATAAGGAAACAGGCTGAATAAGTCCTGAGGAGCCAGGCAGTTAGCAGCATCCCTTCACGGCCTCTGCATCAGCTCCTGCCTTGTCTTCCCTAGATGATGGACAACAAGCTATAAGCTGTAATAAACTCCTTTCTCCTCAGGTTGCCTTTGGTTACGGTGTTGTTTACAGCAATAGAAACCTTAACTAAGATGGTCCCTAGAACACTGCTCTCCCTGCCAATGTCTCACTGAGGTCAAGCACTCAGCTCTCAGAATGGGGACTGATTTGTAGCCTCAGCAAATTTCTGATAAACTCTCAATGCTAGTGTATTTCCTACTTCTTTCTTTTGTGTGTGTGCTGTGTTCATGTATCTGTGTGCACATTTGTATGTGGCCAATGTGTGTGTCGGTGTGCAGTCATGTGTGGAAGGCTAAGTTTGATGTTGGACATCATCTCATGATTATTTGTCCTCCTCATTCTGTGAGGCAAACCCAGAGCTCACAGATATGGTTTGTCTCACTAACCAGCTAGGGGTGGGGCGGGGTAGGGGGCTAGCATTTCTTCTGAGGCTGGAATTCCAGGCAGACCACTTCACCCACCTGACATTTTACATGGGTTCTGGGAATCTGAACTCAGGTCTTCACTTTTGCATAACTAGTCCTTTAACTATTGAAGCATCTCCCCAGCCCCTCACCCTAGGGAATATTAAGCCAACTGCTGTGGTTGAGTTTGGAATGGGAGGAAATGTAGCCACACACTGGGGCACCTACCTCTTGATTCCCTTAAGACAATTGGAGCTGGAACCTTAGGGTTTTGGTCACAGTAAAACATGGAAGATAATTAGAAAGCAATGGTATAAACATCTACTGCCTTTGTTTTTTAAATATACTTATATATAATTAATATACATTAATACAAATTATATATACATATTAATTTAGTGCATGGTGATGATGGGGATTCACAACTGGTTCACATGCTCTTGGAAACGCGACACAGCTCCAGAGGCTGGCATGAGTACCCTGGGTACACTGCTAACCTGTGTTTTGTTTACCAAGAGGGATGTTGTTGTTGTTCCTGAATATACTCTCAACCCACAGGTCTTGTTTCATTTTGTTTGCTATAAATTATTTATTGTTTTGTGTGAGATATGAGTCATATTGGGCCACCCTGAGTCAGAGGTGGGCACTGGGTACCAGATGGGAAGGCAAGGGTGCTCAGAGGAACTGATCCATCTGTGCCACCTCAGACCATTGTTAGTGTGAGTGACACCTACAGAGATGCAGGCTTCACACCCAACATGTGATATCACACACACACACACACACACACACACACTCCAGAGGTGTGTTTCCCATCTGTTCACTCACACATCCATGCTCCCAAACACATAACCACAGTATTTTCTACATTGATACACAATTATACCTACACACTTCATCTGCAAGACTTTTCCTTCACACATACATCCTGTATGCTGTCCTGACAAATAACCACAAACCAGGTGAAAAGACGACAGAAATGCATGGTCTCTCAGCCCTGCAGGCTAAATCCACCCTGGAGCAATGGGTGGGATGACCCAGAAGCACCCTGAAGGCTTCTCCTTGCTGTTGCAAGCCTCGATGTCCTTAGCTGGCAGCCACCTCCTTTAGTCCTTCCCTGCCAGCATCCCAGGGTATCCCTGTTACCATTCCCCTCCCTACATCTATGTTGCCTCTTTTAGAGACGATTTTCTCCAGGAGGACCTCATTACATCTTAGCACCCACAAGGATTTTTAAATGAGGCCAGTCTACAGGTTCTAGGTGCACGTGGATTTGGGGGATGTTACTTAAGTCAGCACATACGGCACACACATTTATATTTTACACATTTACCTACACTCTGAACACCAATCCCAGAACTCACACTCCTGGCCTGCACCCCTAGGTGTCCCCTATCCCATTCAGCCCCTCCCCAGTTAAAAAAAAATGGATCTGAAAACAGAGGAGCCCTCTCTGCTGTGTGAATCATGTGGACAGCAGACAGAAATGGGTTGACATGGATCTCTGAACTACAGAGGCTGAGATGAAGCCCTGGTGAAGAGCAGAGGGAGAAGCCCCTTTTTTTCCTGGGTCTATCCTTTCCTCCTTACCTCCTTGCTCAGCATGAGACCACCTCAGCTTCTACAGATCATCAGCAGACAGCCATCTTTCCCCTAAATCTGACCATTGCCCAAGGATGTCCTGCCTTTTCTAGGAACCGCTTCTGCCTTGCCAAAGCCTGAAAGTTCCTTCTGTGCATGGTCACAGTTCTTCCTTGACACCTGCTTTCCCAGGGGTCTGTGCCTGGCATGAAATGAGGAACAGCGGCTGACAAAGCAGGGGACCTCAGCAACCTAGGCTCCTGCTACCTCTGGGCGGTTGATGTTGTGGATGGATGGGGAGAGGCTGCAGCAATCACATTATAGCCAGTGGACCGTAGCACAGGAAGTCAGTCATGAGTCATCTGAGAGTGCTGCCAGCCTGCTAGGGATGCCTCAGAACAGATCTAAGTCAAGGTGGACATCCGTTGGCTAATCTCGGGCAAACAGAGCATAGCCACAATAAAGTAACATTAACAGTCAGATTTTTATTGTAGTTTTTTTTGATACAGTTGTTTCTTTTGGATTCATTCATGTGTACTGATTTCACGGCCCATGCCAGCTTCTACAGCCATGTATTCTTTTAACACATCTGTTCTGCTCTTTGCCTAAGGAAATCATTATAGATTCATCATCTTTCCTTCTGTGCCCATGTCTTGGGCTAGCACAAGCCAACTTCCTGCTTTTCCTGGTTTGACTGGTTACGAAGGGTGAGGACCAGTCAAGGATATTGCATCCGCTAGAACAGTTTGAGGCAGTTCTGAGCTGTCCAGTGTGTTTGTGTGTGTGTGTGAATGATTACATGTATGCATGTGTACCATGTATGGGCCTAATGTCTGAGGAGGTCAGAAGAGGCCGTCAGATTCCTTGGAACTGGAGTTATGAGCAGTTGTGAGCCCCTCTATGGATGGTAGGAGCCAAATTCAGGTCCTCTGCAAAGCAATGAATGCTTTAAGCATGAATCTATCTCTTCACTCCTGTCTGTTATTTTTCTGTCTATGAGAAGTAATGCATCTGCTGCCTGGTCTGCTTCCTGGGCACTGGAGGCTGATGACCTATAGACCTCTTTCCTTTTTTTTTTTTTTTTCATTTTGAACTATACCTTTTATTCCATACTAACAATGCTTGTGGCACTCTAATCTTCATCAGAACTTTGAAGTTCCTGTAAACCTTATAGGAGCTCACTCAAACAGTAAATATTGTTATAAATCCTTTATTCTCATTAAATTAGTCAATGAGACATCTTCCTCCACCACCAACACCCAATTTTTCTCTGTGTGGCCATGGCTGTCCTGGAACTCACTCTGTACACAAGGCTGGCCCCAAACTCAGAGATCTGCCTGCCTCTGCCTCTTGAGTGCTGGTATTAAAAGCATGCACCACTACCTCCTGGCTAGCAGAACTTCTTAAATACTTCTGAAGTCTCCATAGGAGGTAAATCACATGCCAAGTAAAGAACATTGACCAATGGTTACAGCTGACTTGAAATACTTCAGTCTTTACTCTGAGATCTTTTCTTACTTTTTTTTTTTAAACTTTATTTATTTATTTGCCTTGGTGTTTGCCTGGAACTGGAACTACAGACAGTTGTTAGCTGCCATGTGGGTGCTGGGAATCGAACCCGGGTCCTCTGGAAGAGCAGAGGGTGCTCTTAACCGCTGAGCCATCTCTCCAGCCCCGATCTTTTCTTACTTTGAGAACATTCTGATATCTGGAAAACTTAGACAACACTTCTGAACTCAACTAAGTGTTGACTCCTTTGTACTTTCTCTCTCCTCTCTCTCTTTTAACTTTAGTTAGTGGGGCTGGAGAGATTTCTCAACAGTTAAGAAGACTTCCTACTCTCACAGAGGACTTAGCTTTGGTTCCCAGTGTCCACAATGGGCAGCTCAAAGCTACCTGGAACTCTAGTTCTAGAGGATCTGATGTCCTCTTCTGGCCTCCATGGAGACCAAACACACACATATGTACCACGCAGGCACTCATATATATGCTTAAAATAAAAATATTCTAAAAGTCCTTTATTATTTCATTTCTTTTTTTTATTGAAAAAAACTTTATTTGTTTATTTATTTGCCTTGGTGTTTGCCTGGAACTGAAACTACAGACAGTTGTTAGCTGCCATGTGGGTGCTGGGAATCGAACCCGGGTCCTCTGGAAGAGCAGACGGTGCTCTTAACCGCTGAGCCATCTCTCCAGCCCCTATTATTTCATTTCTATAGACCAGCATCCAAAGACTTGAAGGGATTTTCCTGCATGCACACCCTCATACCCTTAGCTTCCCCCTCTCCTTTTCCCTCTCCTCATGACTGAAATTTTCTCCAAAGGTTTGATCTCAGTGCTGCAGTGCTCACAGAGAAGGCAGTACCTCATCAATGGGTTAGTAACTGTAGATTTATAATTCGATGCATTATTAGGAGTTGGTAGAAACCTTAGGAGGTGGGGCTTAGTGGAAGAAGTAGGTCATTGGATGTGTGTCTCTGAATGAAGGACATGTCTTGTCCCCAGCTCCTTCCTTGTTCTTTCTACTTCTGGGCCACCATGAGGTGTAGGAGGATTGTATTCTGTTCTATTGTTAATAATTGTCCCGCCTACTGATTTAATAAAAAACGCTGATTGGCCAAAGGCAGACAGGAAGTGTGGGTGGGGCTGACATACTAAAAAAACCTCTAAGAACATCACAGATCAGAGCAGAGATATCACAGGGATGTAACAGAGACATGACGAGGAAACAGCAGCAGACGCAGAGGAGAGAAGCTGAAATGCTGCTCTGAGAAAAGGTATGGAGCCGCGTGGCTGAACAAGATGAGTTAGTTTAAGAGTAAAGAATTAGCTAGCAATATGTCTGAGCCCTAGGTCAATCAGCGTAAAATTAATATAAGCCTGTGTGTGATTATTTGAGACTAAGTGGAGCTGAGAGTGGGTCTGAACCTCTGAGCTAAACCAGAACGTCTGGCCCATGTCTCTATGGGACTACGGGACTACCAGTAAGTGGATCAGAACCTCAGGACAAGACACAAAAGTAAGGACCAGAAACCTCATACAACAATGAGGTGAGCCTCTTTGCTCACGTGCTCTGTCATGATGATCTGCCTGTCCTGGGCCCAGAACAGGAGCCAGCCAGTGATAGGCTGAAATCATGGGTTCAATTACATCTTTCCTCATTTAAGCAAACTTTTCAGATATTCTGTCACATGGTAAATAATGACTAACACCTTCTGGCACCCTCCAGCCCCTTCGCCTCTTGAGTTCCATCCTGCAAATTCTAGTTCCTTTGCCCTGTCTGAATTCTAACTCGGCCTCTAACTCAGCAAGCCTGCCCCTGTGCCCTGCTTCTGGGCTTCTGCTTTGGGCCAGGGAGGCTTGCTGTCTTAGTGTAGCTTAGGGGATCGATTCTTCACATCATCTCACTTGTTTCCTGCTACATGGCAATCTCTGCTTAGTGTTGCCTGTTGTCCATTGTCTAAGAGAGTGTTCATATACTTTGCCCAGATTTCCACTTGTTTAATGAGAGTAAATCTGGACCCAATTATTCCGTTATGGCTATTAGTGGAAGTCACAGTTTTAGTTTAACTACAGACATTTTTGTCTTACTGTTTTTGAAGAGAATTTCATGGAATAAAGAATTCTCAGTTAAAAGTTATTTTCTCTTAGACCTTTGAAAATACTATTTTATGGGTTGTTGTTTAACTGGCAGTTAATAGCTATTTAATTAAATTACCTTTGATTTTTCTCTCTAGCTGCTTTTAGACTCTCTTTGTCTTTGAAATGTTTCCAGTTTTGCTTTGCTATATACAGGTATGGCTTATTTGTTTTCTCTTTTTGGAATCATTGACTTCTTAGCATCTGACTGACACATAAGGCATTGCTTTTTTCCTCCTTCCAGATTTCACCATCACATCTTGTCTCATTTCATCTCTATTCTCATTCTAATTCAACCCAGCCAACTTCACAGACCCTTGATCCACTGCATGCTATCTCTGACATGAGGTATTTCTCTGCTCCATCTCTCTGTGCTATGACTGGTGGATTCTTTAACTATGTTGTTATTGTTTGAGTATGACATATCCCCCAGAGGTTCATGAGTTTGAATACTTGGTGTTTTGGGAGGCTGTGGAACCTTTCAGAGGTGAATAGCATGAGTCAATGGGATGCAGGTCTTATGGGATGTAGCCCAACCAGCCTTGGTTCTGGCTGAGCCATCTGGCCTCTGACTATGATGTAACCAGCTACTTCACTGACCTACTGTGACAGCCACCACCTGCTCCAGTTACACTCCTTTTCCAGCCAGGATGGACAGTAAGCTCTTGACTATGAGATGAAATAAACTCTCTCCCTTAGGTTGTTTCTATCAGGTATTCTGTCACAGAATGAAGAAAGTGACTGATGCACATGAAACCTGAGCTTGATGTCTTTCTGTGTAGAATTTGTTGCAAACCTATTCATTGGTTTCCAATCCACATATCCTTTTCATAGTCCTGATTTTGTGTTTGTATCTGTCTCTTTGGTTTTGATGGTCTCATATATATCTACTTTTTAGTGCCTTATTTCTTTATTTTTAGGCAGGGTCTTATGTTTCCCAGGCTGGCCTCGAACCTGCTATGTGGCAGCTGGCATAAGCCATCATACTCAGTTTATGTGGTGCTGAGGGTACAACCCAAGGATTTCTTCCACGCTTGAGCCACATCCCCAGCCCAATGCCTTCTGTTTATTATATGCCTTTCCAGGGGACACTGGTGGCTTAGGGCACACTGAGCCCCATGGCTCACATCTGTCTTGGGTTTCTGGGAGATGGTGCCACATGCCTCATGCTGGCTGTTAGAGCAGGCTCTTTATGTTTTTAACTTTTCCTGACCACTTAGCTGCCTCCAAAGTAAGGTTCCTCTGAAGGTGCCGTTCTTTCAGTCCAATTGTCTCTACTCAAGATCCTGTAGGTTTTCGGCCCATTGCTGTCCTTAAAATTGGGTATCTTGATCCCCAGAGTCCTGAATTCAGTTGCTGTAGGTGTTTGGGGACCCCACAGATAATTTTTCTTCAAAGTTTCTTAGTCATGCTTTAGAAACTGAGAACAGCTTGTCTGCCATGATGATTCAGGGATTCTCTGCTGGAAGGGCTTGTCTGAGAATCAGCTTGCCAATGGAAATACAGATTATTTCTAAACATGCCCTTGCCTCCAATGTCCCCTGTGGGAATGATGTAGAGAGAAGTGTTCTGTTCTGGAGAAGCTAGTCACTAGGGGTGGTGTGGGTTCTGGACCTTCCTAACATTATTGTCCTTTTGTCCCTTTAACATGCTGGACAGTGGAACTCCAGGGACAGGGTCACATTGGGGTTGGAGTCCAGACCCAGCAAGCGGCCATGAGCTCTGCCTGCTTTCTGATGAGAGGCAGGGCTGGAGGGAGCAGATCCAGCCATACCTTCTACTAGGCCTTAGGTTAGACCTCGGCTCCAGTTGCTACAGTTTGGAACTTGACACCAGCCTGTCCATTCAGAAGTTCTTGTGCACCTCACCCCATCCTGGGTCCCACGGGCTGTATGTAGTCATACCCAGCATGTTGCAATTTGGAGTTCCAGGACAAAACACATTCTTCTATTCCTATTGGTGGAGTTCTCCCCAGTGTCCACTTGAGTCCTTTAGGGGAAGCCACCTATAAGGATTTCGCCCCATCTTTTGTTGTGACCTTCCTGTCTCTGCCTGGTTGTCTCTCTTTCCAGCTACAGAAGCACATAGCCACACCTGCTACAAATACGCATGCTCAGAGTCCTGCTCTGGTCTCACTAACTCTAAAGCCACAGTGAGAGCTGATTCATGTGGTTCTATGCAGGCATGTCACAGGCCTCACCAAATGGAGGGCGGGCTTTGGTCAGGCAGAGTTGGAGGCAGTACCTGGTAGGGCTAGGGGCTCTGGCTGTCCCCACCACCATGAGATCGCTGTGTGTGGTGATCCTTTGCCACTAGGCTCTGATTCATATCCTGGCGGTTCTTGCTACATCTGACTTCATGTTCTGCCAGTTACTAAGCAAGGCTTTGGAGTTTTCTATGAAACTATAAATCTATTCCCTGGCAACCTCATCTTCTGTATTTTGTGATTACTACATGCAAAGTGCTATGCTTTCCTGTGGAGCAGTCACCCTAGTGCACCAGGATGCCCCGCCCCAGGGCTCCTGGCCCTGCTCCTGCCTGTGTAATGCACCGCTGCTCTGTGTTCTGCCCGGCTCTTCCTTCACAGTTCTCACTCACACCTTTTGGCCACAACGTATGTCCTGCCCAGCAGTTTCACAGTCCTCACCTTTTCGCTGAAACATAATTCTTTTGCATTTTAATTAACTACATGGCTTAAACTCGTAGTCCATTTGCTTTCCCCACGTGTTCGTTCTCTCTCTCTCTCTCTCTCTCTCTCTCTCTCTCTCTCTCTCTCTCTCTCTCTCTCTCTCTTGCTCACTCTCGCTCTTAGCCCTTGTTTATCCTCTTGGATCTGGCCAGTTATAAATCATCCTCTCAGGGGTTACCCTCGGGATTGGGTAGGAATGGCTTTAGTTTGGTGTAAATTATTCCTGTCATCTCAGGCCTCATCCCCAAGGACTGTGGACTCTTCAGAGGCACTTCCCAAACCTACGCTGGTGCGCTGGCGTTCTCACGTGTTTTAATCTTGCCCGCTGTCCCCTCTGGGGTTCACTTCTGCTCGCCTCCCTGCCTTTGCTTGCTTTACCTCCCTGAAACCCTGAAACCCTGCTTCTGGAACCCCCTTTCCCTTCTGGGACCCCCTTTCCCCTTCTGGGACCCCCTTTCCCCTTCTGGG
>PVIH01001677.1:0-148014 GCA_004025045.1 Sigmodon hispidus
GGGGCTGGAGAGATGGCTCAGCGGTTAAGAGCACCGTCTGCTCTTCCAGAGGACCCGGGTTCGATTCCCAGCACCCACATGGCAGCTAACAACTGTCTGTAGTTCCAGTTCCAGGCAAACACCAAGGCAAATAAATAAATGAATAAAGTTGTTTAAAAAAAAAAAAAAAAAAAAAAAAAAAAAAAAAAAAAAAAAAAAAAAAAAAAAAAAAAAAAAAAAAAAAAAAAAAAAAAAAAAAAAAAAAAAAAAAAAAAAAAAAAAAAAAAAAAAAAAAAAAAAAAAAAAAAAAAAAAAAATAAAAAATAAAAGAAATAGGATTTCCAAATAAAAAAAAAAAAGCAAGATTCCAGTTATATTTGAATTTCAAATAAATAGCAAACATATTTGGGGAATATGTGTCCCAATTATTGCAAGGACTTATCTAAGTATTTTTATTCACCAAATCTCTTAGCCCCAGATAGAAAGACCATGGAGTCACCCCTGGCACATAGTAAATGCTTAGTATTGCCTTCACTGATAAGTTTATCACTTGGGAATTTAGTTTCTAGGAAACTGATGTTCTTGGTCTTGGTAACTTAAAGATAAATGAGGAGTATGTTAAGGCGTCAGATTGGCCCTTCTGAAAACACTGCTAATGAGCACTCAAACTCTGAGACGCTTGGCCAAGTAAGCCCTGTCAGTCAGTGGCTCCCAGGAAGCTTGTCCTGCAAGTCATCTTCATCTGGCTTCATTTCTCTCTCACCAACTTGTTCTCAGACAACAAATGTTCCATGTGGGTCACAGACACAGGGGAAAAGGCCAGCTCCTCAGACCTCTTGCACCTTGGCCTTGTTGTTTTCTCATTCAACCCATCAGTTCTGCAGGATGTCCATTATCACACTGGGCTAACCATTCCCACCACCCTCCTGTCACAATGAAAGGGAAATGAGAAGATGGGAAGTCAGGCCATGAGTATGCAGTTGGCTATGGAAAACGTTGCTTTGCCTCAGGACCACACCAAACACAGGCAGCATCCTTCCCATTGTATCTCACTGCTTTCTATCTGTCAACATGCCTTATTGATACTTCCCCCAGTTTCTGGCATCCTTCAGACAATATTCTCTTATCCCTTCATGCTGCACACTTCCTCATGGAGATGCCTCTTCCTCTCAGAAGCCCTGAATCCAGATGGACAGAACACACTGCAGGAGGGAAGCAGACCGGGCAGCACTGTCCTTGGGTTCTTGTCTCTTCCTGTGGACCCAGCGTCCCTAGGGGTCCATCGCTCCTCTCCTGGGGATCAGCCAACCTCTATGAGGATGTGTCACCTCCAGCAGGCTCATTTCAGTCATAAGCAACAGGTCACATTTTGTTCCTCTCTAATAAATCTTATAGAAACATTTAAATGTTTATTTCACTCATAAATTCCCACGGGTGCATGATGGTCTCTTAATGCTCCTAAGCACAGGGATAAATATAGTCCAATATCATAGATGGGAAGATGAGCTTCAAATCCTCAACATCACATGACTAGGTCTGGGCTAGGATACTTTAAGAACAGCTCCAGGTCTAGCCCAGGCAAGTGTGGGAGTGTGGTTTCTGTGATGGCCTTGGGTGGCAGTGGGACAAGGACCCTCCTGAGTCAGTGTGCACAGGGAAGAAGCTGGGTGAACCTGCAATGGAATCCCAGTCCAGTGACTCTCAGGGGTATATTTTATTTCTCTGATCTTCATGTTTATAAACATCAAATGGAGTGAATCCTCCCTGGACTGACTTGAAAAATAAATACAAATAAAGCAGTAAGAATGATGGTAGGGAGAGGTGGGTGGTGGGCAAGCACACATTATTTGGCTACATCCATAGTCTCTCTGCTACAGCCCAGAAGGCAGGCAGGAACTCCCTTGGGAGGGAAATTTGAGTTCTTAAGACAAAACAAAAAGATTCCCAGGGGAATTACCAGAAAACGATGCTTCAATGTCAAGTCCTAAGGCCATGGGAGAGAGAAAAGGACTTCTGTTGGGCATGTGGCTCCTCCGTGCAAAGCATGGAAAGCGTTCTTTGCCACACAGCCCTGAAGGCTCACTCTCCAGTGCATGCTATCATGTGTCCAGGGCCCACTCTCACTTCAGCAGCCTCTGCCAGTGTCCGCTCAGCCCCCAGAAGTCAGAGATCCATAGTCATGAGAATTTTCTGCTCTAGTTAGCCCTGTTCTTATTCTTAGGGTATCCCATTCCATAAGCATCACATTTCAAAAGTATGGAGTGGTACCCAATGGGTGCTGGCCAACTATGTTAAATGTCATTCAGCCAGAAGCCATTCATTCATCATCATCCTTAGTCCTCCTTTCTGATGGCATTCCTTATTTCATGACTTCCTCCATCCAGTTTCCCAACATATCACATGACCAACCATCCATCAGTCCATCTGTTCAGGCATCCACCCAATCATCCATCCATCCTATCATCCTTCCATGCATACTTCATCCATCCATCTATCCATCCAATTATCCAGCCAATCAACCTTCCTTCCTTCCTTCCTTCCTTCCTTCCCTAAGCTCCTACCATACATGTGTGAAAGTTTAAACCCTGACTCCAGGCTGCTCACATTCAGTTTAACAGGCAAAAGAGAAACAGGACAAGGCTGTCTATTGCTCACAATGGAACCAGGGATGAACCATTGTGATATGCATTCCTAATTGTGATCACTATTTCTGAAATGCATTCTACTTTGATAGAAGCAACCTACAGCTTTTCCCATAGCTCCTGTGCTGTGAGCCTTCTTGATTCTTGTTCTTCAAGCCTCTAACCACAGAAGATGAAACATCTCTCCCCACACTTGAGGATGCTGGAGCTTAGTACACTGGTTTTATTTGCAAGACGAAGCAAACAAGGCAGAATAGTGTACACAAGGAATCTTCAGTTTGAATCGACATTAACTGTGACACCACTATGTGACCTTTGACAAATACATAGCATCTTAGGTGCAGTCTCTTCATCTATAATATGGTGAAGTGATAAGATCTAGTGTGGATCAATGAGTAGGCTCTACTCAATAAACATTACTATTACCCCCTATACCAGATCCTAATGACTTATTGATAACTTCTACAAAGATACTCATTTTAAGCTCTTAATTGGGACTATCTTAGAAGGATTTGATGACCTAAATGAATACTATGGCTCAAATATGAAATGTCCCCCATAGTTTCATAGATTGAAGTCTAGGTCCCCGGTTAGTGGTATTATTTTGGTGGGTACTGAAAACTTTAGAGGAGTGGAACCTAACTGGAGGAAATTAGATCAGCTCACCAATGTCCTAACAGAATATACCATATCCCCAGCTTTTCCTATCGGGCTTCCTATTTCCTGTCCATCATGAGGTGAGTAGCCTTGCTCTACCAGTTCCCTGCTGTGATGTCTTGCCTTATTCTGAGCCCAGGAATAGCAGGGACAAGGATGTAGAGAGCTGCGTGCAGCCGCGCCTTAAAGATGGTGCTGGCTTCCGCCCTCCACCTTCCCGATGGTGAGTGCTCTCAGTGATAAACAACTCCATTATTGGCTAAGAATCTGGCTTGTTTCCGCATACCTGGGCCTATCGGTAGTGCCCATGTGGCATACTAGGGTTGGCTGCCCAGAGGCTATTTAGGCCACGAGCAGGTTTCCCCAGGGAGAAGAAGAAGTCAGAAGAAAATTATTCAAGGTTCCTGAATAAACTGCTGAAAGAAGAGCCTGGTGTTGTGTCTTCCTTGCTGGTCGAGGCGGTCACGACACAAGGAACAGGGCAGAAACCTCTAAAAGCATGAGATGGAGATAAATAATTCCTAAATTGGCCCAGGTGTTTCAATCATGGCTCTGGAAGATGAATTAAAGAAGTGAACAAATGTTCTCAGGGAAGATGATGGCAATGTCCCAGATGAAGTGTATGAGTACTTCCTTCTAGCTCTGGAGGTGACCATGTACTTGGCTTACCTGGTGTTTACACATGTAAACTAACAATACCTGCCTCCTGGCATTGAGAAGCTACCTTGTAGTGAATGAATACAAACAACAGTACAGACTTGCAGGAAGGTGAGGTGAGGGTTCTCACTGGATGGTTAATGGGGGACATCCCTGCTCTAGGGGTTCCATACAAGGTTACCAGGATTTTATATGCATCATAGATTTCATCTCCATCTCATTCCTCATAAAAGATTGGTTACGTCCTATAATAGTGTTTTCAACTTGATAAAATTAAGAATCATTTGAAATCACTTTGAATGTAAATCCCACATACTCTGCCATGCTGCTTACACCTATATACCTGAGACCCAGAAGCATTCTCTGCTGTGGAATATGTTCTGGTACATTGCCCTTCCTACCAGTTTAATAAAATGCTAACTAGCCAGAAGGCAGACAGAAAGTGTGGGTGGTGCTAACAGACTGAGAAAACTCTGGGGACAGAAAGAGCAGAGCAGAGACTCTGGGAGAGATGCCAGAAGATGCAGAGGAAAGAAGACAACCATGCTGCTCTGAAAAAAGGTACCAAGCCACATGGCTAAACAGACTAATGGAAATAGATTGAATTAAGATGAAAGAGCTAGCTAGCACTATTTCTGAGCCATAGGTCAATCAGCATGAAATTAATATAAGCCTTTGTGTAATTATTTGGGGCTAAGCAGCAGTGAGGCTGCAAGTGGGTCTGAACCTAGGAGCTAGGCCAGAAAGGCTGGACCAGAAACTTATTATTACAAATGGTGCAACAATATGTGTCATATGCACTCACATAAAGCTAGAGAAAGCTTTAAAAGGGTTTTAGAGCACAGAAATGGAGCCAAAAACAGCTTCCAAGTTGTCTCTCAAGTGAGCCCTGGTACAGAGATGCCCTGGTGTGGCATGTGGGCCTGAGGTACAAAATGTCGGGCTTTAGGAATACAGCTTAAACTGCAACAAGGCCCATTCCTAAAATCTCACAGGGGCCTCAATATAAGCAACAAGCTGCATATGATGGATTTAAGCCTTCTGTTTATATAGACAAAAAGGGAACAGAGTCAAAGACTGCTTCTTAGTAGCAACAGCTTTGTCTTTGGTCAGTTCTATTTGCTGGAGGTGAGCAGAGGCAAGGCTTTTTAAGAGAGGATTCCTGACTCCATGTTAGTGGAAAAACACTTGTAAGTCTTTTTAAGAGACCCTGCTGCCAAATGCTTAACCTATATATTTTGTAAATGAGTTGACTTTAAAATTGAAATCAAAAGAGATGCTACTTTGGAGAAAAAGTTTTATTTGTTTATTTATTTATTATTTCCACAAAAAAATGAAAGGCAATGGATTTGTTCCTGGTTAAAGAAAATAAGGTTTGATCAAGGAAGACCACCTGAAAAGTCTCCAATGGAAATGAATGGCCCAAATAATCCAGCATTTCAGAGCACCTCTGTTGCAGTTTCCTCTGAGCTCTGCATTTAAAACAATGTCAAGGAGACTGACTGAGATGATCCAGCCTTACAGACTACTCCACCATAGACTTGTCCATAATACTAATTTTTTCTTTGGGTCTCCATGGTATTGCCAGTGTGCCCATTCAGAGAAAGTAGCCTAGATAGCTATGCCCAGATTCTCAAAAAAAATGGATTATGGATGTTTGTCTTTGTCTGCAGTGTTGGTTACAAGCTGTTATAGATAATAATGAAAAACATGATACAAAGAATATTAGATTTAGGTTTCTTGATTTAAAAAGAAAAAAAGGGAGAATGTATTGGGATTATGTTCTCTTACATTGTAAATATTTGTCCCTCTTACTGGTTTAATAAAACACTGATTGGCCAGAAGGCAGACAGGAAGTGTGGGCGGGGCTACCAAACTAAGAAAATTCTAGGAACAGGAAGAGCAAGGCAGAGACACAAGGAGAGATGCCAGCAGACTCAGAGGAAAGGAGACCAAGATGCTGCTCTGAGAAAAGGTACTAAACCACACCTTCACACACACACCCTCAGAAGTATATTTCCTAGGTGGCCCCAAATCCCAACAAATTGACAGTTAAGGTTGACTATCACAGGGCCACACACGAAGGGCTATTTCTCTGAAGTCCATCTCAATTGCATCTCAGTTATTTAAAAACCGTGGACAAGAAAGGGGGGCAATGCCACTAAGTAGCAGAGTACCATAATGATCTTTAGCCACAAGAGCTGCTGTGTGACAGGACACTAGTGTCTGTCTTGAACATCAAGCACAGAGCAGCTGCTTTGGGAGAACTGGAGTGTCTCAGCACTGTAGCCTAAGATAGGCTTGGTTTGGCAGAGTGCATTTTGGGGAGCCAAAGAACCACATTGTGCTATTTTATCGTCTGGCTGAAGGAGAATGCAGAAGTCACTAGTATCTTGGAAGGATGTGTGACCTGCACTTGTGCTCCTGAGGGGGAAGAAGGAAGTTGGTAAGACCCTCTGCCACAAGCTGCAGTGCTTTGGAGGACCATAGGATCACCCTCTTCTGGGGTCCCAGGCTGGCTCCCCTTTGACCATCAAACACAAAACAGCAACATCTTGGCCCAGGCTGCAGAAGTCACAGAAACTCCAGAGGCAAGGTTAGCAGTGCTCAGTACAAAGTAGAAACTAGGAGCATGGTGTTCTGGGCCATAGTGTAAGGCCTCAAGTCCCTGGTATTCTGATTGTGAGTTATGTAGCCTCAGAGGAAGTTAGTTTCTTTCTTTGTGCCTGTGTCCTCAACTATAAAATGGGGTTTAATCTTGACTTGTAAAATGGACTAAAAGTTATCCTTGGATACAAGACATAAAGTAATCAACCCAGAATGCCAGCCCTCTCCCTGCCAGCTAGCTTGAATCGCGCCAGATGGTGCTACGCAGAACACTGGATGAGAAAAGATACTAATCATCAGTCATCTTACCCAGTAATGGACCCTGCGTACTGTAATACTGACATGCCTGGCAAGATGTGCCCACTGATGCAATGGTGATATGGTTATGAAGATAGCCAATCACGTTCTGATTGACAATAAAGTCTGCTCTCCAGGAAGGATTTCATGACGGATGTTATAAACCTGATCAAAAGCCCATGATTTAGGGAGGCCCCCAGGGTAGAACCTACTGTTACGTTTTACTAAATGTTTATACAGTCTAACTGCCTTCTGAATATGTGTGTTTATGTTCATAGATCTGTGATACTCTCAACTTTGCAGAAAAACTTCTTTGTGCGGTGGGTATAATTAATGCAAAGACTCCTAACTGGTTGAAGTACCAAATATAAATAGCTGAGTGCTCAGTTGTGGATGGATCATCTTATCAACCACCCACCATCCAAGGCTCAGGAATTATCTCAGAATAGGGGACCAAAAGGATGTGAAAATTAGTAGATGGGGAGAAAAGCTACAAAATGCTAAATCCTAGATATAACATGGCTGCTGCAAACACCAACTCTCAGCAACTGTGCTTGCCTGCACAAGACGTTCATCAGCTCAAGCCCGTCAGAATTCTAACGTGGATGGAGAGGGACTCCATAGTTTTACCCTTAGCAGAGGAACTATTGGTGGTTGGTAGTTTCTGAAGAAGAAAAGTCAGTCTCCATCAGAAAAAAAACTGCTGGTGGGTTGACCATGCCTCTTTCTGCAAATGGAATAATCACTAAGTGGGCTCAGGGCTATTCACATCCACAAATGAACCTGACACTGGAAGGGAGATAGTGGGCACTGAGGAGAATTGAAGGAGGTAATGGTGGGTGGACAGGATCAAAATACATTGTGTAAATGTGGATTCTTCCAAAGAGTAATCTTTTTAACCTAAAGCAAAATGTATTAATGCAGTTGCATAGTGTCTGGTGCCTGGCTGGCTATTATATCGAGTGGCTTTGTGTTCAGGGAGGTGAAAGACAGAGGTGGAGCGGGGCATGTCAGAGTTGACGAGAAGAACCATCTGTGAGCTATAGTGACCTGCTCCTAGAGGCTTCTAGAAACCCCAAAGTCTGGAGGGGAAGGCTTGGAAAAGTGGATCTCAGGATTTTACTGACATGAGCCCCTACACCCCAAGTGTGCTACAGATCTCTGAGAGGTCATACCATCCCAATGAGTCAGCTTCGTAAATGGCTTCTGGTCACAGCTCAGGAAATCACTGATGACTTGACTACATTGTGTTTGGGATCTACGGCTGCACAGTGAAGAAGAAATGGACCAGCATGCATTCCTCTATGATTTCTTCTCTAGGAACCCTGACTTCCTTCAGTAATGGGCTGATACTTAGAAGTATACAGTAAACTAAAGCCCTTCCTCACCAAGTTACTTTTGGTCTTGGTGTTATCACAACAACCGAAAGCATACTAAAATATAAGTGATCTAAGATCCTTCCAGGGGACAGTCTGACATTCTGTGGTCCCTAAACATCCCAGGCATGTATTCTGACAGCTTCAATTCAGGCAAAGCTCCTTGAGTACCGACTGGTTGTGCTGCTCTGTGCCTGGGCTCCAGAGAATGCATACCGCTAAGAACACAATGCCGAGTCAGTGCTGACTTTGCTTCCTGGTAGGGACTGATTACAGCTTCCGATGAGCAGTTTCAGGGAAGGAACAATTTATCCCTCCAACTTCAGTGTTCTTGTTGTGAGGATTTGGGCCAGTGATGGGAAATGGAGCGTTGGGACTAGAGTATTCAAAATTAGGACTAGACCCCGGGGAGTTATAAGCTCAAAGGGATGCTCTGTTCCTTGCCTGCTCTGCGGGGTGGGAATTCATACAGACCAGGGACTTCCGGCTGAACCCTGGCCAGCCTCGCTTTCCTGGCTGCCTGACTGCTTGGCTTTTGTGGTCCCTGGGAGCCAGGCTTCTGCCCTCTCTCCCTCCCCCCTCCCCCCCCAGGCTCCAGCTAGCTTGGGAGATCTGAACCTCCCCTGAGGCTGTGCTGCATCAGGCGCTCATCGTGGGGAGAAGCTCCTTAGGAACCGCATCTATCTGGACTTGTGGAGAACTCAGGGAGACCCAGAGCCTGGTAGTCAGACTTGAAAGTAAAAGAATGTTGACTCATATGGACCTTAGACCTCTGTTTAAGGGTCTGAACTGCCACAGGGCTGAGCTGACGAGGCAGAACAGAATTGACATCAGCTATGCCTGTTTGGAGTAACGTAAAGGGAACCACAGGGTTGAAATCCAACAGACTTTAAAATCTAACAGATGAAAAAACTCTTCCAGGTCTCTGGATGAGGATATGGAGGAACTGCCTGGATCCCAAGCAGAAACCCTCCTCCATGTTCCAGGTTCTGAGCCACTGGAAATTACAGACATTTTCAGAATAGACTCAGATTCCTACAAGCCCAGTGACAGAACCAAGGCACTTGAAAAGCTTTCAGAGACCATCCGAACCCACCCATTATGCTGTAAATATTGGTTCTGGCTCCATCAAAGGCAGACATATAGCTTGTGGGGAACTGGATTTTAGGGCTCCAACTGGCCAATCAGGGTTCTTGCTCTTGACTCTACAGTCAGCTCATGGATTCGCCTATGCTGTACCACTCAAGGCTCGCCTTCACCTAGACCCTGGTCCTGGTGTAGCTGGACCTCCAAGCAGCTGACGGCCACAAGTGTGAAAAGGGAGTAGTGGCCTTTGTTGTCTTGTGAAGACATGGTTTGTAAGCACTTACAAAAAAGACTTACCTTTATCTGTGCTGTGAGTGTGTGTGTGTGTGTGTGTGTGTGTGTGTGTGTGTGTGTATGGTGTAGTGTTGGGGGTATGATGTGGTGTGTGTGTGTGCTGTGTGTATGTGTGTGCTGTGGGGGGTATGGTGTGTGTGTGTGTCTGTACTTGTGTGATGCAGGGGTATGGTGTGTGTGTGTGTATGATGTAGGGTTGGGGGTATGATGTGGTGTGTGTGTGTGTGTATATGTGTTTGTGTGTGTCTCCTTGCCTCACAGTTCATTACTTTGGTGACTGTGGTGGTCACAAAGACTGCACATTTATTCTTGGGTTAACTGTTGGAGAAAATTACCCAAAATTTTGGATCCAGGGGAATGTGAGTTCAATATGTTACCATTGTTAGTGAAGTGGAGGTGTCAGAGACGACCATTATGAGCAGAGTACAGAGTTGAAAAGAAAACAGCATTAGGCAGATGGGAGAGATGGCTCAGAGGTTAAGAACACTGGCTGCTCTTCCAGAGGTCCTGAGTTCAATTCCCAGCCACCACATGGTGGCTCACAACCATCTATAATAAATCTAGTATCCTGACATGCAGGCATATGTGCAGATAAAACATTGTATACATAATAAATAAATAAATAAAATCTTTAAAAGAAAAAAAAAAGCATTAAGGCATTGGAAGCATCCATACTTGAATCTGCTCACCAGTGTTTATATTCTGTAGTCACTGCATTTTCATTCCCCCACATTCACATCCCCAGACCTCAGCTGCCTTGAGTGATGAATAGCACCTACTGTGGCCCAAGATGCCCCAGGATGGTTGTGGAGCAATCCCTATAACCTTGAGCTATAGTCTGCAGACAGAGAGATGGGAGTTTGGATCACTGTTTTCTTTTTTCAGACATTCAAAGGAAAAGACATTCCCCTACCCCTAAGCTGCCAAGTTCATGTCTCAAACTCACGAGCGTGGTGTGTAGAGATACAAGGGACTATTTGTTTCTAAATATTTGCTATCTTTGTTCCCATGGTTATAATATGTAAGAAAACATGTCATCACAACATGAAAACATTCACTAGGAATCTGTCCATCTGGAAAAAATGATGCTCACTCATACACTCTTCTCTTGCTTAGTAAGCCTGTTTCATCCGGCTCCATCAGGATGGACCAAAGTTAGATACAACAGTATAGCACAAGTTCAGTGCAAACCAACGATAAAGTTCAAGTCAAAGAAAATAGTGGTGGTGACCTTCATAGGTAAGATCCATGATCTAGGAGGATCAGATGGACCTGGGCCAGTGACTAGATAAAGAGGAAAATGGGATAATGACAAAGGTAGATTCTTCAGAAGGGAACGGCTTTAATACCCTGGGAAATGGCCAAGCCTTACATTTTAAACATTCTTGTAGTAGCACGAATGAGACTCAGAGCCAAATATCGGGGGAAGGCTGAAATATCAGAGAGAGGAAGCACCACAGCCAGTCCTCACCAAACTGTCTTGCAACTTCCTCAGCCTTGCTTCTGCCTGTTCTTCTGTTTCTGCCTGGTTTCTACAGCCCTTGTATACCCTATCCCATCCAGATTAGGATTAAAGGCGTGTAGCCTTGAACTCACAGAAACAGAAGAAGTTCTGTCTCTAGAGTTATGGGATAAAGGGTGTTAGTCACCACTCCTGGCTTTCCCTGTGCTGGGATTAAAGGTGTGTATGAGTGACTCAGCTGTTTATTTCCTGAGCTGTCTGCCTAAGATTTGACTGTGTGCTTTTCCCCCTAATATTCAGGTTTCATTAAGTATGTAATATATATCCACACATTCTTTTGACGAAGTTGTTATAAAATAAAATATGAAGAATGTGGTATCATGTGAACACATTGTTTGGTTGATAGACAAGGAGATGCTCCAATTAGAAAGTTCCTATGGTACAAGCATGAGTATTTAAGTTGGGATCCCTAAAACCCAGGTTTTTTTAAAAAAAAAAAAAAAAAAAAAAAAGACAGGGGTAGTATCACAGGAAAGAGTAAGGAAGAGTGAGGAAGGACTTTCTGTTCAGCCAGTCTCTTTTTTTTAAAAAAAAAAAAAAAAAAAACTTATTATGTATACAGTGTTCTGCCTGAATGCCAGAAGAGGGCACCAGATCTCGTTATAGAGGGCTCTGAGTCACCATGTGGTTGCTGGGAATTGAACCTAAGACCTCTGGAAAACCAACCAGTGCTCTTAACCACTGAGCCACCTTTCCAGCCCATCAGCCCATCAGCCACTTTTAATGAATTGGTGACCTCCAGGTTCAAGGAGAGACCTTGCCTCAAAAAATAAGGTCTGGGATAATCAAAGAAGACATTCAGCATCATGACTTCCATGTTCATGAATACACATGCTTACACTACATATACAAAAATAAACAAAACAAACAATATACATATCAACACCAAACACTTAGTCCTTTGTTGAATTTGAAAACAAACATATAATCTATGCTTCATGATTGTATATACATAAAAATGGCTTTTCTTAATTTAATTTGCAAAATAAAACCTCAATGATATCTTCTTTGCTATTGCCATTGCTTTTGTTAATTGTCAGGGATTTTGTTTTGTTCTGTTTTCTGAGATAAGGTCTCAGTCTATAGCCTAAGCTAGTCTGGAACCCACTGAGACCCACGACCTGGAGACTAGGACTCCATTAAACCACCGTGTCTGCCTCAACAAGAATACTCTTAATGAGCACTTTAAAGACTATTTTCTATTTTACTTATCAACATTTACTGAAACCCTGCCCTATCCTTCACTTTTGATAGTCATTTGGAGCAGATTATTTCAAAGCAGTCTTTGGCTACCTGTCTCTTCTACATCTTTCTCAAGTGTAGAAGGGAGCATTCTGGGCCAAGGTGGTTTGAAATCTCATGAAGCCTTAGTCATATACTGACTGTCTAGATGGTTCCACACTAAGGATCCACAGGACCCTGGCCACTTAAATGATCTCAGGGTGGCATATTCTCCAGAGTGAAAGTCACACACCTTCCCCAGGCACCCATGGCAGCCTGCACTGTGGTAGGTGCACTCTGGCCAGCTTGAAAGCGGTGGCCTCAGCCCAGAATGCTTAGCTTGGCCCCCAGCCAGGCTAGTCATGGGCAGGAAGGGGCACTTACTTGGGTCTGGGCTGCCTGTGGCTCTCCAGGGGGCTCCTCATCCTCAGGAATGTGGGGCATGGCAGCCTCCTGGCTGAAGTGGCTGTGTGTGCCTGGAACCTCTGCTGTGTCAACCCCAAAGATGCTCCAAGAGGCTTGGACTCCGCAGGCTGGGGAGATTCCAAAAGGACAAGTCAAAATCCTTTCCATCTCTGTCCCGAGCTGGGTTCCATTTCCAGGATCCAAGAGCCACAGATCAGCCGGCTGCTTGGTTTTACATCAACACGAGAGGTCAGACCAGGCGAGGCTGGGAGTGGGTATTGGGAATTGCATTGCCTCCTGCTCCCTGACTTTGTTGACACAGGCAGGAGTGACCTTTTGCATCTAATTTGGTCTTAACAGTAAACACATCTATTCCAGAAGAGAAACATTTCAGTTCCTCAAAGCTATGGCTAAGGAAGGACACTTCACTGAGATCAGATGCCATCTATCCAGCTCCTACTGGGTGCAAGACTACCATCATCAAGCTGACTGATTGTATTGGCCTTGGATGAGGGTAGGCTGAGGTAATTCCATTCTATAGGTTCGGGAAGAAGCTCTCAGGGTGGAAGCCTCTTGTCTTGATTCACACAGAAATCTAAGAGTGCCCCCAGGTCTTCTTGATTGGCGACCGACCGTTACCATACATCCTTTCCTGCAGTCTGCTTCCTCCCCATGGGGGGAACAAAAGACATCATCATTAACTGAGTAACAACTGTGAGTGGCTGCTGATGGCTAGAGCCAAAGGGAAAGCCAGAAAGCCCTGCCTCTTCTCATGACATAAGATATCCTTCTCGTCTCATAAAGAGGGCCTAAGCCAGAGTGCTGCAAACCAGGCTATACCTAGCATCAACCCCAGCACATACCACCCTCTTATCCCCAGTCTCTGCAGGGAAGATGTCTGTTTCGTTATTAATATTCAAAAGAACCATTTAAAAAATGATGGTCTAAATAGTTTAAACCACATATGTGTTTAAATAGAGACAGAACAGGAACTGTCAAAGGGGGCGCTATCTTGGGTTTTGTCTTTTACCCCAATAGGTAGCCCACTCAGAATTGAAGCATTTGAGGCGACCCCTGCTGGTCATCTTGGAAATCTCAACTCAATTAAGCCATTCATACAATGATCTCTCTCTCTCTCTCTCTCTCTCTCTCTCTCTCTCTCTCTCTCTCTCTCTCTCTCTCATCTTCCTTTTTCTTTCTTTTTTGTGGTTTAAATCAGGGTTTGTGTATCCCAGGTTTGCTTTAAGCTCATAATGTAGCTGAGACTGACTGATTCTCTTTTCTCTACATCCCATGTCCTAGGATTGCAGGCATGTACCACTGTGTCTTCACAAACAAACTTTGTATATTAGGCCTGTGACCTGTGTTGTGACACAAAGAGAGAGGGTGTATAATTTGGGCCCTCATAGGGTCTTGAGTCCAGTACTGGGAGGCAACTTAAAAACTGTGATTAACATGAAACCTTCAAAGTGAGGAATTCTGAGACCTCAAGAGAGAGCCCCTAACTGTGCAGACGGGGAGTGTAAAGACTGAGAGTGTGATGAGGCTTAGTGATGGCCCTATGTTACAAGGGTGTTTGAGCTGAGTTGTAACATGGAATTGCAGATGGAATTTATCTATTTGCAGAATAGCCCTGAGCTGAGCAGGGTAGATGAGCTGACAGAAAGAAACCACACTGGGCTGGACTCCAAACAGATTTATCTTGACTTTGGAGACTAAGTACATGCTGTGGGGCCAGATCACTGTGTCTTCCATCCCTGGAGACTACTGGATGAAGAAACTGAAGATCAGGCTCCCCCCACACCTCTGGGTAATGTCATCATCTGTACTTAGACACCTATCAGTAGCAATGGCATCAGCAGTGCTGAGGGGACTGAACTGTAATGGGGTGGCTGAGGGTAAAGATAAGTTAGCTCACCTGCTCAGGAAATGTCATTGTCTCACCCTTGCACAGTCCAACCTCTCTTAATGGAAACAGTTTCTAAAGTATAGGAGGCAGCCATTCAATTTCCGCTTGTTTCTTAATCTGCACAAAGCAGATCATGTACAGTAAAACAAGGATTCAGGCAAACAAGACCACAATTCAGAAAAGGAAGGATTCTAGGATGAAAGAATTTGTGTTTAAGAACTCCAGGCTTTAGCATGGGCCAGAGAACCTGCAAGGGAAACAACCTCTTCTTGGATATCTAAAGGGTAGTCATGTGGCCCAGGGGTCTCCAAAGGACAGTGTATGGCCGAGAACAGTCAAATGAGAAGGCAGAGGAACCGTTTTTAGAGTCTGGAGCCAGCTAAGGATGAGGGACAATGTTCATCAGGGTTAAGAGTTTCCTGTTCCTGGGGGACTTTTAATACTGACTGGCTCAAGGGGTCATGGGAATTCCATCCACGGCAGTGGCCTTTTCCAGCTCTGAAGTCCTGGACTCTGTCTAGTCACAACCAGCCACAAGGATGCTCCCAGCCCAGGGTTCCTTTAGAGATCCTAGGATTATAAAGCCATACCAGAAATATCCCATTTCTAACCCTCCACTGTCCTGTGTTGAAGACAGACCTCTGCCAGCCCCCAGCCAAAAATAAAACCTCATGAATGAGGTCAGACAAACCTGGAGTTGCTGGGTACAGCAGGATGGAGGCTGGCTGCAGGCCCACGGCTGAACAAGTTGGAGTCCATGTGGCTCCACAGACACCCCTGCAGCCCTGCGGCAGGCCATTCCCATGCTGCTCCAGCTCCATGTCCTTTCCCACCCATTATTATAAACTCACTGCTTAAAATAGCAAGGCAAAAGCCAGTGCAGCCAGCAGGGTAACATCTGGGGGGTCTGCGGGGGCTCATGGGCATGTGGACCTCACATCCATCAGGACACAGTTTGGAATACAACCTCCAGGAAGCCATGCTCTGAGTGCCAGCCCATAAAAGGAGAGAACACTGGGTCATGTTTGTCTTGCTGCCTCCTTTTCAATCCACTTCCAAATATTTCCTGATGCTTCTCCAGCCAGGTCAGGTTAAGTGAGTCACGCCAAGAACCAATCAGCTCTTTGGACACTTACCAACAGTTATACAGGACCTGGCCCATTTTACAGGAAAGAAAACTGAGGCATGGGGAGGAGAAACAAACAAGACAGGGTTCAGTTACCTTTGTACCTAAGGCAAACTCCCCAAGAGCCTTTACTGAAACAACCATCCAATCATGTGTGTAAATGAAAAGGCTTGACATCCCTAAACCATCCTAAGGTATTTTACGTACTCCATGAAAGAAAGCAAAATAATATTCCTTTGTCATTCATACATCAGACTGGGTATTCCATACTACTGTGACTGTGTATAGTCAAGTGTTATCTTGGGGCTTAACATCTATGAGAGAAAGTGTGTATTTAGTTAGTTTTGTTTTGCAATCATGGGAATCGAACCCAGGGCCTTGAGCATGCTAAGCAAGCATTCTGTCACTGAGCTATACCCCCAGCCCTGTACTGTAAGTTTTATTACTTTCTTTTTATTTATTTATTTTTATTTTACGTGAATTAAGTGTTTTGCCTGCATGTTTCTCGCATGTATAACTGTGTAAGGGCGTCAGATATTGGAATTACAGACAGTTGTTAGCTGCCATGTGGTTGCTGGGAATCGAACTCAGAACCTCTGGAAGAACAGTCAGTGCTCTTAACCACTGAGCCATCTCTCCAGCCCCGTTTTATTACTTTCATTTAATGTAATAAAGCACTGAGGTTCAGAGATGAGCTGCAAAGCCATATAGCTAGTAGGTCTGAGTCCAAAGGCATCAGCTTCTCTCTTACCCAGCATACAGCCAACGAGCTTTGTGCAAGCCCCTCTCTAGCAGGAAGTACCAGGGTACAAACTCCTGGAGGCATAGAGAAGGGGCAACATTGAACCTTTGGTTGTCAGGCCAAGTATCTTCTGTGGGTAAAGGAGGGAGCCCAGCTTAGGAGATGACTCAATGGGTAAAGTGCCTGCCACACAAGCATGAGGATCTGAGTTCAAATCTCCAGAGCCCACATAAAACTGACCATGACAGCAGACATCTGTAATCCCATGGCTCCTAAGGGAAGATAGAAGGAGAAGACAGCTGGTGGCCACCTTGCCGGATGTAGCACAAACAAGAGATGCTGCTGCAAATAAGGTGGGCGGTTAAGCTGACATCTGAGATTATCCTCTGACCTCCAAACATGGGCTGCGACATGGGCGTTTCTGCCCAGAGAAGGCCCACAGCTTGAGGCTTTACGTTCCTAGTATGTAGTGTGGCATCATGTTTGTTCATGGGGAAGCAGCAGCCCGTTCATTGGCCTTACGTCTTACTCACCCAGTCACACTCATTCATTGAACCAGAGCCTTGTTCATTGGACTATTCATGTCAAGAAGCCTCACACTTAGGTCAAAAGCATAGGCTCTGTCCCTTAGAACCCTGTGGGCTGTCAGAGGTCAGTCAGGAGGGCAGAAAGGCAGGAGGGCCCAGGCAATAGAGGCCACATACCTTTATTCTATTCCCAGAAACCATCAGGGGCTTCCTGTGCTCATTGTCCAGGGGAACTTGAAGTATCTAGGGTAGACAAAGGAAAGTTGGCCCGTCTGATAGACTTGTGGTGCCTCAACAAGCACCAGGCTGTCTTCAGGAATCAGGGAGAAGATATGAATAGTCTTTATAGAAATATCCTCCATGCTCTCATTCTCCCTGGGCAATAGTAATGGAAGAATTAACACTGGTAACACAATTCGTCCCATTTGGCAGACAGCAGAGGCCTGAAGACAACACCCAGCAATTACAGTGGCAGACATGCCCAGTGTATCTGCCTGACTCGGTAGACCCCTGTGGGGCCAAGCCTCTCTCTCTCAGAGCCTTATGATCTGCCCAGAAAAGATCAAACCCCTCACTTGAAGCCATGGTGTCCCAGGAGCATGGCCTGCATGCTGTGTGGTTCTCACTGGCTCTGATGATCTAAACATCAGGGGAAGAGCCATAAGGCCCTGTGGAAATCAGGAGGTTAAGCCAGCCTCATGGACCTCGCTGGGGTGACTCAGTCTTCTTAGAAGAAACAGTTTTGTTCTTACAGCTTCGGATTTTTGCCTTCATTTAGCACCCAAAGAATGTGAATGTGATTAGACTGCTATTAATATCCCAGCCTGCTCTCTCTGGGCGAAGGACTAAGGCACGAGACTGGAACAACTATACACCCATCTCTCTGAGCCCCTCCACAAACCCAGGGGGCAGGAGGCTGAGAGAAGGGCAGGATTTGACCATCTAAAGAGGGACAGCATCAGAAAAGGTCCATGCTGAGGGCGGAAGGCAAGCCAATGTGAGAACAACATTTCTAGTCCCCTTCTACTCATGGTCTCACTCAGAGGAGAGGACCCTCTTCCTTTCCCTCAGCCTGGGTGGCTGTGGAGAAAGTCCTTAGATGATCATGATGAGCCTGAGTACTGGGCAGAGTCTCGGTGGCCTGGCCTACTGCAGACCTGTGTCCTACATCCTGAGTGAGCCATGTCTACCTCCTGCATACTTCGAGAGAATCCAACAGCTCAGCAGACCAGTTGCAACTCTCCTAACTCTACACTGGTGGATTCATCTTTCTTGGCCTCTGTTTCCTCATTTGTAAAAAGAAGGTGACGGCATCTATCTTTTAGGGTTGGTGTAGGGGTTTGAATAGTAAATCCCTGCAACATGCAGACACACAGAATGCTCTCTGGAACTTTCCATACCTGCTCTGAATACTCATCTGAGTTCTCCCAGCCTCAGTCACCAAAACCAAGACAAAGCTCCAAGATTTTGTTGTTTATCCCAGTGACCTCAGAATCACAGAGGGGCCTCAGCCTGGCCAGGGCTTCTCCCCTGTGTGCACCAGGAGATAAATAAGCATTAGACATGACCGGATCTATGAGGTCTGTAACCATTGGCGATGCCCACACTCCCACACAGCCACTGGCTTCATGAGGAGGTCTGAGAAGCATTTGGCAAACATTACTGGGCTGAGGAAGAGGTCACAGGGCTAGGGGAATCCTGGTCTGGTCTGTCACTAGTCCCAGCCTATTCCATGGCCAACTATGGGTCTGTGTCGTGACTAGTCCTGGGTCTGTCTGGTGCAAAGCCCCAGTTACTTCTGCCACCCCTTTAGTAATGGTGAGTCCCAAAGTTTTCCATGGTCAAGCAACAGGTGGTCACCTCCCACACCACCCAGAAGAGGGCCTGCCACAGTGGCTGGCCACACTCACATTTGGGTTGGAGTAGATGGATGAATGAGAAGTCACATCATCTGCCTGTCAGTGGGTCCCCTGACTCTCCCCTGAAAGCATACTTGGGTTTCTGGGGAGAATGAAGAGTAAAGATGGGTGGAGAAGGCAGAAATGGGGAGGTGAACACGGGGAAGGCATTTCCCCACGACTGTCCCCTCAACACCACTGTAGTCCACAATGGCCAAAAGCATTCAACAACAGCCTGGCTTCACACTCAGGAGACACTCTTCCAGCACACCAGATTCCCAGGATCTGCACTTGTCTGGGACACCATCCTGAGGCCCAGTTTTCTCTGGTTACACAAGCCACCCCTGGGCGGGGGTCTCTAGTGAGTAAGCCGTGCTCAGAGTGGGCCAGGCCACACTAGTAGAGTCTGGGACCAACATGTTGGGGTGTGTGTGTGTGTGTGTGTGTGTGTGTGTGTGTGTGTGTGTGTGTGTGTAGGAAAAGGAGGAGGCTCTGCTTTGTCAGTCTCAGACAGAATGGAAAGGACTCAGAAAATAAAAGATGTCTCAAGGTCCACCTGGACAACAGAGTGAATTTAAGGCTGACCTGGGCAACTTAGTGAGACCCTGTCTTGACTTGAAAAAAATGCAAAAATCCATAGGGATATAGTTTGGTGGCAGAGAACTTGGCTAGCATGAAACTCTGGCTTCAATCCTCAGTTCAAGAAAAAGAAAACTATGAGTTAATCAAGAAACTTTAAACATTTACTTCTGCAACTAGACATAGGAGGGAAGAATGATAGGTATGTAGAGGCTATATTTAAAAAATCACAGATAAATAACACCAATTAGGATTTATCAGTACACGGTACAAACCGGAAACAGAGTTAAGAAAAGCAGAATTATTCACAGCGTGCCTAAGCAGATTTCCCAAGCTCTCTGAGGCTCCCTCTGAGTCGTTCTCACAAGCTAAGCTCACATAGCAACCGTTTTCATTGCATTTTTATGATTAAATGCGAATATACAAGTACGGGATATGGGGGGAAACCATTCAAGTAAATGCAACTCTCCTTCCCTGGGGTGATGGGGTGAGGAGAACCCAGTGGCAGTGCTAATGCTGAGGACTCCCGAGGGGACCTGTTCCCTGCTTCCCTTGGGAGGTGGACCGCCCCTAGTCCGAAGTTTTGGGCCTGTTTCCCAGACAGAACTCTATGGAGAAGACACACACACCCCATAGGTGCATCTAAATAGAGCATGCCCAAGGATGTGCTCTGGAGGCTGACACCCCAGCACTGGGACAGCCCAGTTGTCTTGGTGCCCAGACCTGGGACTGCTAGCTGTGCAGTTGTCCATCAACTTGTTTAGGAAAGCTGTCAATCACCTCCAAACCAAGCCACACTGTCATGTTCATACCCATCAGGACCAATGCTATGTTCACTCCTGCCCTGATACTTAGAAAGTCCTAAGTGTGAATGTCACTTGAAGCAAACCCTGACTATTTGAGCTCTAGATCCACTGTCCTTTGAAGAACGCTGAGGTTGAGGGTGTGGAGAACTGGACAGATTTCCTTGCTCCCACGTCCCCTCCCCCACCACAACAGGAAATAAGCCAAAACATCTCTCCAGGTTTCCCTTCCAGCTTGTTCACTTCAGCAGTTCTTTTTTTAAAAAGTAAGTCTGCTTGAAATCTTTTTTTTTTCTTCTTGGAAATATGTGTGATTGCTCAATCCAAGGCAGTTCAAAGGCATCAGGAATGGCAAGAAAGTATCCCAGCCTCCTACTCAGAAATAAATGTTACCCAGTTTCCGATGTGCCTGGCTGTCCAGAGATGCTTCCAGAGTCACTCACGCCAGGGTGATGTGAGTCATCTCTGCAGTCAAAGACCAAGGTCCAAGAGCCCGCCTAAAAGGGCAGGGCCCCCAAGGGTGCTCAGAGGAAATGAAGAGTCAAGACCTCTCTCAGGCTCTGTGATTAGCTCTGCCTTGCCCAGGTGGTGAATCCTAGGTCTCTTCTACCTAGTGTTTTAGACAAGTTTCCGTGGTAGGATGTAGGACTGCTCTCCCAGCTCACAAGGGCTAGCTCTAGAATATCTGGGTTAACTTGGCAGGCAAGCCCCAAATTCAGAGAGGTCTTGTCTTAAAACAACAGCTCTCTAGGATTAACAACACACACACACACACACACACACACACACACACACACACACACACACGAATGTACACCAGTACAGATACATGCACAAAGTCAAGTTACACAGATTACAATGGAGGAAGCTAAACCTGAAAGACGTCAATACTCAGCTACTCTCTTGAGATCTTGCTAGGTCTCACTACGCTCTGTGCTCTTGACGGACTTCTGTAGTAAAGACTGTCCAATGACATGCCACTGTCCACCTTGTCTCGGCTGTCATTAGTGACATCCACTTAGTGGGACATCTGCAAACAGACTCCAAAGGGTGCCACCTGTGAGAGCCACCCTCTCCCAGAGTGCTGGCTATTAACATGTACTGTACACTGCAGGCTAGGCAAGCCTTGTGTTTTATACTTGTCAGGTGTACACAGAACGCCATCACCCTGCCAGTTGTCTTTAGATAAGTCCTCCATGGGGTACCACAGAAACTGTTCTGACCACAGCATCCAACAAAGAGCCACCCTGGGGATCCTTTGCACACATCTCCCCTATGCATGCATGAGCTGCTTTTCCTCCCTGACAAACTCCTACCCATCCTTCAAAACCCAATTCAAATACACCCTCTTTGCTAAGCCATTCCTTCTCTTTGCCCAGAAAAAGTGATTCTTTTTCTGTATTTTTTTTCCTACTGCTGTTGCAACCAATCACCACGAATTTGGTGACATAAAAACAACACAAATTTATTACTATCTTACAGTTCCAATGTTAAAAGTCAAGTTCTGTTTCAGTAGGCTAAACTCTTAGTGTAAGGTGAGGGCTAGAAAGTTAAGAGCACTGGCTACTTTACCAGAACACCTGGGTTCAACTCCCAGCATCCACAGCCACCTGCAGCTCCAGTTGTAGGAGATCTGACACCCTTTTCTGGCCTCTGAGGACACTAGGAATGCAAGCCGCTCACAGACATATATGCAGGCAAAACATCTACACATATAAAAGTATCAAAATTTCAGAATAAACAAAATCTGAGTGTTAGATATCTTCCTCCCGAAGGCCCTAGGGAAGGAAGCATCTCTTCACCTCTAGCTGCTGGGGCTCCCTCAAGCCCCGCCTCCGGGGACCCTTTCTCCCCGCTCCCCAGCCTGCAAAGAAGCTGGCATCTTCTCTGACCTCTGACCTTGGCCTCCACATGTATATTTCCTCCTCTGACATTGTACTCCTGGATGTAAGGACTCCGGTGACTGTGATGTTGTATCTGTCCCTGCAGGTGACCCAGCTGATCTTATTTGTGATTCTCTGCTTGGTTCCATCTACAGAAAACCCTTTTGTATTTCAGGTGACATACTCAAAGGTTCAACTGTGACTTCTCCCAGAGAGCTTTGCATAGACCTCAGAATAAAAAGGCCTCAACAGCAAGAAGTTGTCTCATTCATACTTTCATAAACACCCTTATACATATTCATCACAAAGATATAAATAATCATATCTCAGTGATGTCCAGTACAGGGACAACACAGAAGAGCCGCTCTCTAGTGTTTGCTGAGTGAATCAACAACAGCCAAGCTGTAATGCATAAGAAAGGGGGCTGTGCTTTAACTGAGAAACAGCTGCTGTGAAAACAAGGTCCCTGAAGAGATAGTACACACCTCTTCTTCCGGGGTCAGGCAAACAAGATGACTGGCAGAGCCTCTGTGGATTGACAGGGTCTGTGGTGGCAGAGAACACAACTGTCACTTAACTAGAGCAGTTACTATTCAGTTTTGGGGTCAGGAAGAAACACCATCTTCTGTTGGCAAGCATTTCCCATTTCCAAGAAAAGCCAAAACTCCAGTGCTAAAAATAAAACCACCTGATTTAGAAATGTTACGGCTAATACCAGAGAGAGAGAGAGAGAGAGAACCAAATACATCTCCGGGGAATTAGCCTGCAGCTACCAGTTGCCACCTCTGATTTATGTCCTCAAGTACATTCCTCTGGGCCTTGCATACCAGTTAATCTAATTCCATCTCATCAGCAGTGGCAGCCATGAGCATCCTCAGCAAGGCGGGTGAGCAAGGCAAAGCTTGGTCCTTCCAAAAGTCTAGCAGTACCTCATCAGGTGCACATAGACTTCCGTTCTCATGGTTGTGTGGTCCCTGGGGTAGCTCCTTGCTGTATGGGCATAGATGTGATTGCCCTGAACTGGCCTCATTCCTTCAGGAATGTACCAATGTACCTCTCAAGCCAATGACCATATGCCTAGAAACATCAGCATTTCAAACACAGCCCAGCAGTGATGGCAATCACACATGTCACAGAGAGGGTGCTAGTAGTAGTTAAACCTGGCTCCATTCTACCTCTGCCTTGCAGCTGAGGGAGCTTCAAATGGCACCAAATGTTGGTTTCGTGTGTGAGAAGAGACACACACACATTACCAGGGCCACAGGATTCAGGAGAGTTGCCAGGTGAGTACAAGAGCAGAGAAGCAGAAGAGAGAAGAGACAGACTGCAACATGGCGTCTCCTTTTAAGAGAAAGGGTGGGCACAAATTTATGTAGCCATGCCTGGGGGTGTGCCCTCCAGAGTGGCGCGTTTTACCGGAGCCATGTTGGGTTCACCACGTGGCATGCCTGGAATCCTTACAGACAAAGTGGTGAGCATTTCCGGCTTCAGTCTGTGGCTGGGAAAGAGGGCTTATCGCTGCTAACAGCTGCCATGGGTATAAACTACAGGGAGTGGTCAAGTAATGGGCACATACAGACTCTTGTCACATGACCCTTAACTGGGCTAATGCTGACAGCCAAAGCCCTCTTTTGTGACAGTTGAATGTATAAATGTTCACTACAAGCTCTTGGCTTTAAATACTCAGTCCCTAAACTGGTAGTGATGTTTTGGAAGGTTGTGGACCAGTAAAGAGCTGTGGCCTAGCTAAAGAAAGTGGATCTCTAGAGGGCAGAGCTTGGGGCTTATGGCCCCAGATGGCTTCCTCTAGTCTCTGGCTTCACACTCCTGCCACCACAGCCTGAGCAGCAACCCCACTGGACTCTCCCCGACCCTCCTCCATGGACTATACCTCCAAAATAAACCATTTCTTCCTCAGGTTACTTTCTGTCAGGCACTTGTTATTTTTTTCAAGTAGCTAACACAGCTCTGCCTGGCAGCCCACTCACATTTGCTCTTCCTCGTCCTCAGCTGCGTTTCATTTCTGACTCATGTACACAGTGAGGACTGGACCAAAGGGCCAGCATGCTTCTTCACCTCTGAGGGGTCCTGGAGAAGATGATGAATGAGTGAGTGAAAGGAAATCTGTCACACATTCCACAAAACAGACACTGAAGGTACACTCCTGTTTTCATGCCCTTCCTGCCATAATGGGCTGTATCCCGAAACTGTGAGCCAAAAGAAGGCCTTCCTCCTCAAATTGCTTCTTAAGGGTATTTGGTCTTAGCGGTGAGAAAAGTAGCAACTCAATCAAGTGTCCTGGTTCTTCTGCAACACACGTGTGCAGGTTTCTCCCAGCACGGAACCCTCTCAAAGTGCAGGGCCCTCTCCTCCTTGCCTGCAGGATTCTGCCACTCCACCCAGGAGTTCTTTGCAAAGTTTTAGGATGATCTTAGCAACAGGACATGCAGCTTCCACCTCAGCCTGCAGCTAGTCTCAAACACCCCTACTCTCTCTCCAGTGCCCCAGAGAGCTGGTGTTTTCAGGGGAGGCAGAAGCCCAGCATCCATACCCTGGCACTGCTAAGACCACCTTTTTCTCAACAGAGGGCAGCCATTAGGGTGTGCAAGGTGGAAATAGTCTTGAGACCCAGCCCTGATTCCTTCTCCAATCTGAGACTTGCAAGTCCTGCTCACTTGGTGTCCGAAGTCACCCATTCCTGTGAGGTAGGCCTTTGGGGACACTTATCCCTTGCAGAGGACAAGAGTGTCATGCCAGTTTGCCAGCCCGGTTCTGGTTGCATTGCACACACAGACCTTCTGAAGCCAGTGTGTTCGTCTAGACTAGAGTCAACAACAGCTTCCCATGGTGCTTGGAAATGAACCTGAAGACTATTATCCCTTAGGAGACGGATGAGGACAGGAGAAATGGCATTTTGTCTACATGAGACCTGAAAAAGAGTCAATCCAGAGAACCAGTGGCAATAGCCTTTTATTGCAAACTTTGTAACAAAAACAAAACTTTAGCCCAGAGCTATCTTCATTACACACCCCAAAACTGCCCAATTCCCAGCATGCTTCTCTTTTGCCCCCTCCCCTTCTTCTTTACCTCCCTTCCAAGTTTTATTCTGGGAAGTGTCCATCGGGGTCTCTATGCAGAACCTGGTTTGGAAAAGCCAAGGGGAAATAGATGCCCTCTGCCACGGCTAGCTAAGTCCTCCACTCGCTCAGCAAGGTCTGTCAAGTGCCACCATCCCAGGCACCAAGCATTGACCTAGGTTTCACAAAGAGTCTCTGAAGGATGCTCCCTCCCAGAAGCCTTCCCTGACCTCTCCAGGATACTGAGTCTTCTGGGCCCGAGAAAGCACCTATGGCTACCTCTGCTGGCCATGCCAGGGCCTTCTGTTTCCTGCACATGTATGTCATCATCCCAAACCCAGGGCAGACAGCTCACTTTCTGGAAGCTTCTGTGGGAATGTGACACAAGTCCAACAATTGCTCAGTACCTGAAAGTTTCTCTTTTTGATGCACAGATACTTATGACCAAATCTCCCTCTCATGTGGTACACTGTATCCCCAGCAGAAATGGAAGCTCTGGGTAAGGGATTATAGCTCCTTTTTACAAATAAAAAAAAAATCAAACTTCAAAGATGCAATATGGATGCTAGTCTCTCAGGCAGATGATACAGGATCAAAGTGTCTCGACCAACGGGCGTGGGTCTCCTAGCCCAGCCTGGTGCTTCATGCTTGTAATCCCAGCCCTTGGGAGGCTGAAGCAGAAGGATCATGACTTCTAGGCTAGCTAGGGTTACACAGCCAGATGCTGTCTCAAAGGAAGCAAATAAGCTGGCGAGATAGCGCAGCAGATAGACGTTTTCAATATAAGCATGATGACCCATGTTAGACACCCAGAACCCAAGTTTGTTTAAAAATATATATATAGTCATATGACCACACTTCTAATCCCAGTATTGAGGAGGCAGAGACAGAAAGATCCGGGGGCTCACTTAGTGAGTGTCAGGTCAATGAAAGACCAGGTCTCAGCAAAACACAAGATTGGATGACTTCTGAGGAACACACCTAAAGTTGATTCTATCTTCCACATGCACACATACCATGTGCACACTCACATGTGTACACATGAACACATACAAAAATAATAAAAACAAGCAAATAACAACAAAACATGCAAAGCTGCCATACCCAGACTTCTCTGCACCAGCAACAGTTGGCATGGGAAATGTTCCCTGACAGATTTGACTGTTCCAGTTGCTGGCCCTGCCTCAAGGTCAGCATCGTCAACCAGGACATGCCCTGTGGCATGCAGCTCTTCTCAGGGAGCTAAAAGTCCTTCCAGTATCCCCAGGGTGGAAAATCAGCATTGAGATCATCAGAGACAAAGAGAGGACCTTTCAGAGACAGTGGGACATAGTGTCTCTGGCTGAGGTCATCTACCCTATTATGCGTCTGCATGCTGGGAATCTTGGCTTTCAGCTAGATAGAAATGCTGCAATCATATGGGGCTGGGCTGCAGAGTGAAGTTAAGTCCAATGGCTCCAGGAGGCTAATGGCAGTTTGGGACAAACCTTCTTGGTAGTGAAGTGCCTTACTGCCATGCTGAATGACCTCATAACATTGGTATAAGTTTTCAGTCGCACCCCACTTTCTGCCCCTCAAGTCCAGGCTCCACATTGCCTATGAGGAGTGGTCATGAGATGTGAAGCCAGGAACCTACATAACAATGCCAGAGTGGGAGGTAACCTGTGGAAATCTGTACATCACATTCCTGCTCACAGAGATTGGCTAAAAGGTGACATATGGGGCCTGGAGAGGTGGCTCAGAGGTTAAGAGCACTGGCTGCTCTACCAGAAGCCCTGAGTTCAATTCCCAGAAACCACATGGTGGCTCACGACCATCTGTAATGACATCTGGTGTCTGCTTCTGGCATGCAGGCATATGTGCAGGTAGAGCACTGTATATATAATAAATAAAAAATCTTTTTTTAAAAAAAGGTGACATATGACAGAGCTGCAACCTGCAGGACACAGTAAGATGTGGCTGGGCGTGCTGGGAGGTTTTACTCTCTTAACTGTAGACTAATCATTGAAGAAGATAAATCAGAATCCCTGTTGTGATGATGAAGAACTTGTTTAAAGATGAAGTCGGCGTGAAACAAAGCATAGCTGAGAGTCAAAAAGAGACAAGTCCCCAGGGCTAACCTCCAGCATCCTGATGAGCTGTGGTTGCTATCTCTGGCTCTTCCTGTTTTGAGAAACAATACTTTGTTTTTTCCTCTCACACTGGCTTTTGGGCACTGATAATAAAGAGCTGCTCCTGATGTGAACAGTGACTTTGTACAGCTGGGTGCACAGGGGCCTTCTACACACCAGACACCTCACCTCCCTGTTCTGCCACCTGCCTGAGAGTCCCAGCTCAAAAAGCAGATCTATAACCAACAGGCTTGTCCTGAGCTAGTCAGTAAGACTATGCCCATGACCTTGTCCTCAGAACTCCTTTCCCTTGTGAACTCTGTCATGCTTCCCTGACGCAAGCATGCACGCACGCACACATGCACATGCCACATACAAGCAAACTTTTAATCCCAGAGGAGGGACTAGGCTTGATCACCTTCCATGTCCCTGCATGAAATATAACACGACAAGCATCATGTATACTGTTTCATAACACAGATAGAAAGGAACCACGGGGCCAGGATATGAGAGTGGTTCTCAGGCATCCTCGGGAGACTGTTGACATTTATCCCAACATAGGCTCTACCTGACTTTACAGCCTTGGTGTCACTGAGCTCTAACAACAGCCTGCAAATGCTGAAGCTGGGCAGATGAGCCAGCATGTTCCACACATCACAACTGCTGCATGTGTACCATAAACAGGCCTGAGCTGAGTGTTGTCTGACTCCCAAACCCAGAGTTCTGTTCAGTATCTCATGATGAGGTTTCTGGAACTGTACAGAACAGAGTGCCTGGGGCCTGAACCTCAACAGTAACCACCACCCAAGCCACTGACATGGCAGTTTATCTGGCTGAGCCTTTACCAATTCATCAGGGAGAAGGTCTTGTCTTTAACAACCAGATCCACATTGTTCCTTTTGCCACACCACCGTTTGTTATCAGCCGAACTTTTAACTGTTAGTTAAGCAGCACAGAATTCAATTCCAGGGTTAAGCTGAGACATTCTCATGGAGCATTCCTTGTCTCTATAAAAGCCTGAGTTGAGACAGATGGAAAATGCTTCTGTGGTCCTTCAGGAAGCCATCCTTGGAAAGAAAGGCACCGCAGCAGGGTGGGCTCCAACGTCCCCAAACTCTGGGAAGTCATTGGTGTTTGCCTAGGCTGGGAGCTCCCAACCCTCGGGGGACATTTGCCCTTGGGTTAGGGTTAGGGTTGGGGGCGATTAGGGTTAGGGTTCTCTAGCCTTCCCTGTTTGCTTACGACATTTTGAATCATTTAGTTGTAAACATAAACTTCAACTTTATATTTGCTCTTCCTAGTACTTTGGCTCTTGAATCTCAAAATCCTCTTAAATTGTTGTGAAAATGAGTATGTAAATATATGCAAATCAAATATATGTACCTACTATTAAATCTAATCAGAATAGTAGCTTTTGTTATTGTTGCTTCCATGTTATTACAAGCATTCCTCTAGCGGAGTTGAAGAAATTACCCCCTGTGTACTAAATATGATTGTCTCAATAAATCTATGTGTATTGGAATACAGCCACATTCATTTATGTAATATGGCTGGTTTTCTCCCTACAAGGACAGTTGAATAGCTGAGACACACATTATCTAACCCCAAAACAAAACAAAACAAAAATGCATTTACTATCTTTTTGCAGAAAAGTTAATCAACCCTCTTCCAACATAGTTACAACTATTTGTTTTCACAGTGATGTTCCCCATTTGGTTAACAGTTCAAGAGTCATCCTAGCAAACTCTTGTGTGTCCTTCCAAACTCAGTGTCTCTCATCTGTGTATCTCTGACCCGTATGGTGTAATTAGGCTCAGCAAACGTACTGAACAGAATCTTTTCCAACACACTTTGAGCACACACTTCCAAAGATCCCCTGTGGGAAGATGGATTGGGTTTTCCTGAGGATTTTTTTTTTCAAAGCAATATGACCAACCACCCATTTGCAAGCTGGGTTTAAATTCTTTAGCATCTTATCCAGCAGCCTCTCACCCCAACCTTCCTGTGTTTGGCTTTTCAAATTTGATACAATGCTTTTTAGACTTACAGCTAGCTCCCTGGAGTGCTGACCAAGGGCCTGGTTTCCCCCTCTCCAGGTGACCAAAGGCCTAACAACATACAGCATAACAGAGATCCTGCCCCCTCCCACACCTCTGTGCTGTGCTCAACATATCACAGCTTTTCCCATCAACTATAGCAGCTCTCTCCTGTGGCTCCTTCTTTTTTTTTTTTTTTAACACTTTTATTTATTTATTTATTTATTTATTTATTTATTTATTTATTTATTTGATTATTTGCCTTGGTGTTTGCCTGGAACTGAAACTACAGACAGTTGTGAGCTGCCATGTTGGTGCTGGGAATCGAACCCGGGTCCTCTGGAAGAGCAGACGGTGCTCTTAACCGCTGAGCCATCTCTCCAGCCCCCCTGTGGCTCCTTCTTAAGGCTTACAGAACCTACTTTAGCCCTGAAACAGATCCTTAAAAGATATATATACATACATGTGTGTATACATATGCATATATATTACATATATATGTATACACACACATACATGCTGTGAAATAACCCTTCTGTACACTGTGAAAATGTGTTGCTCTCATTGTTAACAGGAAACTGATTGGCCAATAGCTAGGCAGGATTTGAGGGGCAGAAAGAATGCTAGGAAGCAAAAGAATGGAGTGAGAGGAGGTTGAAGCCAGACAGAGGAAGCAGAACATGTAGAAAATGAGATAACAGGCCACAAGCATGTGGTAGAACTTAGATAAGAAATAAGGGTTAATTTAAGTTGTTAAGAGCCAGTTAGTAAAAAGCCTGAGCTATTGGCTGAGTATTTATAATTAATATTACGTTTCTGTGTGTTTATTTTGAAGCTACTAATCCAGACAAAATCTCTACCTACAAACACACACACACACACACACACACACATACACACTGAACATACAGCTCTCCTCAGAAGCCCAATGGGAGGCTACACACAGATAAAAAAAACAACACTCATTGTTCATCACCCAAGATCAGGTAGCCCACCACTTGTTCAGAAGCAATCTCACCTCCTCCCTCTTTTCTCCTGGACTCAAATCCCAGGCCAGCAGCATCTTGATTACCTGGGGGGAAATGGTCCTGTAGAGTTTGCACTCACCTGTATGGATTGCCCTGTGAGTGGTTTATAACTGCCTGCTTCTGAAAGGGGCTTGCTGCCAGATATCAAAAAATACTCAGAGGCTAAGAGAACCCGAAATGACAGCTGACAAATGGAGTGGGGAGGAGAGAGGCAACTCAAGCTGGAGTGGGATGGCTGCTGAGCCCCAGGAGCCCCATGGAGGAAGACAACCCCAAATGGCCCCTGAGCTCTAATGGGAGCAAAGCTGGAGTGAGATTTTGCAATTCAGGATTTTTCAAGTTCATGCACGGAAGGACTTCATGTGCATGTATATTGTAAGTCATCATGCTGTTTACACATCAGGATCCTGGATGACTTTCGTTTTGCTTTATGTTTAATTTTTAAGGTTGATGATTATTATTATAGTGGGGATGGTCTTGTGGGTAAAGGTAAAAGGAGAACTTTGTGGAATCCGTTCTTTCCTATTTTTAACCCCTTAGCCATCTTGCCTGTCTGCTTTTTCTTTTTAAATTAGTTCTTAGGGCTTGGGAGATGGCTCAGTGGGTAAAAGTATTTGCTATGTGAGCATGAATACCTGCATTTAGATCTCCAGCACACGTTTGTTTGTTTAAAGGCATGTGCACAATTGTAACCAAAACACTGAAAGGTAGAGACAAGAGTATCACTGGGCCTCGCTGGTCATCGCCTAGCTGAAAAGCAGTGAGCTCCAGGCTCGGTGAGAGACCCTGTCTCAAGGGAGTAAGTTTGGGAGTGAGGGAGGAGGACAGTGGCCATCCTCTGTTGGCCTCTACTTAGGTGTATGCACTGGGCCTGCACCCCTACACACACACACACACACACACACACACACACACACACACACACTATATACATACTATACAATGCATGTGCACATGCACAATTTTTTAAAAATATTCATTGTATTTGTGTGTGGGGGGGTATGTGGTGTGTGTGTCCTCAGAGGCCAGAAGATGGTGCTGAATTCCCTGGAGCTGTAGATACCTAGCAGTTATGAGCTACCAGATGTGGGTGTTGGAAACAGCTACACTCTGTGTGGTCTTCTGGAAGAACAGCAAGCACACTCTTAGCCACTGAGGTATCTTTTGAGTCCCAAAATTTATATATATTCAAGATGACAATGATGGTGGTGGTGGTGTATGGGTGGGTGTGTGATCTTGAGTAACAGGCATTTATCTCCTCACAGTCCAAGGGCTGGAAGTCAAGATCAAACTCTGTCTGGTTTGGTCCTAATGAGGTCTCTTCCTGGCTTACAAATAACTCCATTTTCATTGTGTCTTCACAGGGTAATTGGGGGAGGGGCTTGGGGGTGTCAAGGGACAAGGGAGAGACTTCACAAAATAGAAAAAAGATATTTGCTGCAAGACTATATCTAGGATAAAAAATTATTATTTCTCAATAAAAAGGAACATATTTTTTTAATGGATGAATCTTTTGAACAGCCATCTCTAGAGAATATACATAGATGACCAACTAAAGGCCTTGGGCTTGGGAGACAGCTTGGATGGGTAAAAGCGCATGTTACGTGAGCATGAATACGAATTTGGATTCCCAGCACACACATTTTTAAAAAGCACTCATTTTGACCATCTGCAAAAAATGTTCACCAAAGATGTTCAGTCGCCAAGGAAATAGAACGCAGAATGACAATGCATTATCAACCCGCTCAAACAAGAGGGAAATAATGCCTGGTACTGGAAACCTAGCCAACTGCTAGCGATGTCATGGATTTTGGAGAAGGACATACAACCACAACTCTGCTAAATCAGCATCATCCCTGACTACATTCTAAACATTCTTTGTATACAACAGATAAATGTAGTCGTCACTCGTCTTTTTTTTTTCTTTTTTTTTAAACTTTATTTATTTATTATTTATTTATTTGCCTTGGTGTTTTGCCTGGAACTGGAACTACAGACAGTTGATAGCTGCCATGTGGGTGCTGGGAATCGAACCAGGGTTCTCTGGAAGAGCAGAGGGTGCTCTTAACCACTGAGCCATCTCTCCAGCCCCCCGTCACTCGTCTTTAAAGAAACTTCTCTGCAACAGACAGAGACCATTACCAAAAACCAAAATGCAGAATTATGAAGCCCGGTCCAAGCTACTCCTGCACCTAAGGTTCGGGATGTTGCTCAAGAGGGGTGGGTGATTGTAGGAGCCAGAGGCACAGGGAGTTTGCTGTGAGAGTGTCAGAAACTACATCTATAAAGGCTCTCCAACATGACTGCCCAGACATGAGCCAAACACACCAAAGTGGGCAGGGGAAAGATCCTGAGGCCTCAACCAAGGAAGGCTGAGAGTGGGAAAACAGTCCTCGCTAACAAAGAGCATACCCACTAGTTATCCAGTACCAGATGGTCAGCCTTGAAACAACCAAGGAAGGCTGAGAGTGGGAAAACAGTCCTCGCTAGCAAAGAGCATACCCACTAGTTATCCAGTACCAGATGGTCAGCCTTGAAACATACACATCGTCCACATACAGGAATGCTACATAGACTGAGAAGATTGTACTTATGAATTTATATATATATAGTCCCTCATATGTATATAAATGATATATGAGACAACAACTAATGAACAAAGAGGCCGTGCACTTGAAAGAGAGCAAGGAAGGGCATATGGGAGGGTCTGGAAGGAGAAAAGGGAAGAAGGAAACGATATAATTATATTACAGTCTCAGAAAAGGCAATTTAAAGAATGCCATTATCAGCTCAAAACCATTATGGTAGCAAAAATCACAAAGCCAGGTAACAAATTTGATGAAGAAATAGAAAAGTTAGAGCACGTGCATTGTGGGTAGAAATAGTAAACTTTATTTATTTATTATTTATTTATTTGCCTTGGTGTTTGCCTGGAACTGGAACTACAGACAGTTCATAGCTGCCATGTGGGTGCTGGGAATTGAACCAGGGTTCTCTGGAAGAGCAGAGGGTGCTCTTAACCAGTAAGTGGTGCAAGCACATTGGCAGCTCTGTTACAGTAATTCTCCACCTTCCTAATGCTGCGACCCTTTATACAAGTCCAAAATGTTGTGGGGACCCCAACCATAAAATTACTTTGTTGCTATTTCATAGGTGTAATTCTGCTAGCGTTATAAATTGTAATATAAATATCTGATATGCAAGATATCTGATATGCTACCCTCAAAGGGGTTATGCATGACCCACAGGTTGAAAACCACTGCTTTAGAGTCTAAAGGTTAAACAGAGTCACACTGGTCCATTAGTTGCACTTTCAATTTAGCCTGGAGAAAAGAACCCATATCTATCTACACAAAACACATGCATGACATCCTCAGCAGCCTTTCTGCAAAAGTGAAAAGGTAGACACACACACCACATGCTTATTAACTAATTAATGGCTGAATAAAATATGCTGTAACCATACAATAGAATACTACTCAGTCTAAAACAAGTACATACTAAACTATGCATACAACGGGGGTTAGGGGGGTGTTAAGCACATATACTGTTCTGGCAGAGGACCTGAGTTCAATTCCCAGCACCCATATCAAACATCTCACAACAGTTCATAACTGCAGCTCCAGGTAGATCTAACTCTCTCTCTCTCTCTCTCTCTCTCTCTCTCTCTCTCTCTCTCTCTCTCTCTCTCCTGGCCTCTACAAGTACTGCACTCATGTGCACACACACACACACACACACACACACACACACACGTATAATTTAAAATAATAAAAATATCAAGTAAAAAGATAAGCCTTCAAAACATTGTACTAAATGAAAGAAATCAGTTGCAAGAGACATATTGTATAACCTCATTCATATGAAATTTTAGCATACGAAGTGAATTGTGGACACTTAGGGCAGGGACAGAGGGAATGTACAGCGGCTGTTAACATGAAGGGAGTTTCTTAAGGCTGACTAATTAGATTGTGATCAAGACTACAAAATTCTGAATGTATTAAAAACACAGTGTAGTCATTTGAACCAATGGGTTATATAGTACATGGGCTACATATTAAAGAAGCTGGTTTAAAACTTGAGAGAAAGAATATGCAAGCTACCCTCTATTTTTAACTTCTGTGGGCAGTTTCCTCAAACAAAAGGTATGGGCTGGGGGCAAAGTTCAGTGAGAGTGCTTGCCTTCTGTGTGCAAGGTCCTCACTCGTCAGTACTGCAGAACTGAACCAAAGATAAAAGACACTGAGATAGTATCTAGATCCTTAAATGTAGATAATGCAAGAAAAGCAGAGGAGCGAAGAGGCAGACTTTGCTTCTCTGCTGGGATTGTGTTAGAAGGTGTGAAGGAGCAACAAAGAAAAGCTGGAAAGAAGAAGCAGCACAAGAAACATAAATGTGGGGCTGGAGAGATGGCTCAGAGGTTAAGAGCACTGACTGTTCTTCCAGAGGTCCTGAGTTCAATTCCCAGCAAAACCACATGATGGCTCACAACCATCTATGATGAGGTCTGGCACCCTCTTCTGTAAAACTGTATGCATAATAAATAAATAAATCCAAAAAAAAAAAGAAACATAAATGTAACAAAGCTACTGTAGACGGGCAAGGACAAGCAGGGCCAGGGCACACTGAGATGCCAGCCTAGACAAAAAATGTCATAGGTGTACGTACACACACACACATACACACACACACACATACATACATACATACACACATACACACCAGTTCCAGGGTATATACCATTTCTTATGGAATGCACTTGGAATTCTGCCAACAAAGGCATTTGCAAAGATAAACTTTATGAGCATGGGTACAAATGGGGACTGTGTCGTGCAGTCCTCATCCTGAAGACTTTATGAATAAACAGAGACAAGAATTACCCCACACTCAGAGATTCCCAGACCTGTTTTGTCTTTGTCTGTAGGGAAAGAGCTATCTATAGGGACTGTGAGCTATTCCAAGAGCACAGGCCCTTCCTCTGGGATTCCAGCTGAGAACTCCCCAGAAGATGTTCTGGCCACCTCTCTGTCCATCCCTTCCCAATGTGACCATCAGGGTGAAGGGATTGCCTGGTACCCTGTCTCCTGGCTTCCTGAGGCTGAGCTCATCGGGAAGAGTGGCTGTGACCTGCACTCGGTGTTGGCTCCCTGCCAACACAACAGAGGTGAGAAGACCAGAGATGCATCTGGGGGGGGGGGGGTTGGTCCAGATCTCTCTTATTCCAAACTCGAGGATTAGCCAGAATCCCAGCTTCCCAATATGACTGAAATGGCATTGTCATCTCCAAAGTTGGAAGACTGGAGAAGTTGGTGTTGGGTGCTTCCAGCTCTGGGTACTATAAAGAAACAGGAAGCAATCCCAGGAGGGAGAGCGTGAACAAGGTCCTGCAGATTCCAAGGATGCTGCACCAGTGCTGGGTGGGGAGCAGTCCTTGATCTCCTGCAGGGCTCCCTAAATGTCCACCGTTTAAAGCAACAGTAAACGAATGTGCTTCTGTCTCCAAAAATAGTCCTTAGAGCATCTAAAATTGCCTTCTATCCTAAGCTGAGCCAGTCCCTTGGGAATGATGCCGCTATTTCTAAAACATCCCTGTTTTCCCAGAATGCCTTTGTCAAACCTCAACTTCCATCCAGGCCACGCTGGGCTTCACCTCCTGCCTGATCCCTCTCTACCCTGAATCATCTGCGCTTCCTCCCAAGCAGGGGAATTCTCAAGGTGTGCCTTCCATTTGATGTTACCGAGTTGGAGATCTGTAACCTGGCACATGGCTGAGGAGAGAAGAGACAGTTTCTTTGGAAGGTCCTAGAACTTTGGAAGTACAGACAGGAGGATCGAGAGTTCAAGGCCAGCCTTGGCTACATAGAAAGTCTGAGCCCAGCCTGGGGTTCCATGAGAATTTTTATTAAAAATGATGATGATGATGATGATGATGATAACAATAAAAAATGAATGGTTCCTTGGAGAGGTGCTCAGGGTGGGCCTCTGTCACAAGTTGTGACTTAATTCCTAAGAATAAAGTTTAGAGAGTAAAATTTTATTCCTACAGGGGCTGGAGAGATGGTTCAGTGGTTAAGAGCACTGACTGTTCTTCCAGAGGACCTGAGTTCAATTCCCAGCATCCACATGGCAGCTAACAACTGTAATTCCAAGATCTGACACCCTTACACAGTTATACACGCAGGCAGGACACCAATTCACATAAAATAAAAATAAATATAAAAAAAAATTTCATTCCTACAGGGGCTGGACTTCTGTAACAGACATATTCTGAGAAGTGAGAGATAGCTCTAATTTGGTTCTTTGGTATGCAGGTTTGTCTGTTATGGAAACATTCAGTAGGTAATTTTGTGTCTGGTTTCTTTCACCTAAACAATATTTTGAGGCTCATCTGTGTTGCAGCATTTACCAGAACCTTATTTCTTTTTGTATAGCTGAGTAATATTCCATTGTATAAATACACCACATTTTGTTTGTCCGTTTATCAGCTCATAGACATGTGGGTTATTTATGTCTTTTAACTTTTGAAAATAGCACTCCTCTTTTTTTTTTTTTTTTTTTTTCTGGTTCTGGCCTCGCTAGCCCCAGTGTGGCAACATGAAATTGCTCACCCACAATCTCCTGAGTTCGCGTGTGCGGGGTGTGGGCGCGCGTGGCTTCTCGCTGCGGCTGCAGGCCACCGAGGTCTGCATCAACCCCATGGAGTTCAATCCCGACTTTGTGGCGCGGATGATCCCTAAAGTGGAGTGGGCGGCGCTTGTACAGGCGGCTGACACCTTAAACCTGGCAGAGGTACCCAAAGAGCCGACAGAAGGCTATGAGCACGACGAGACATTTTTTTTGAGGAAGATGCACCACGTGTTGCTTGAGGTTGATGTGCTGGAGGGCACCCTACAATGCCCAGAATCTGGCCATCTTTTCCCCATCAGCCACGGGATCCCCAATATGCTGCTCAATGACGAGGAGACTGAGACATAAACTTACTAGCCACCGCTTCAGCATTTTGTGACGTGTGTGTGTGTGTGTGTGTGTGTGTGTGTGTGTGTATTAGTTGTAGACTGTTAACTAGATGTCATTTGTGACCCCCATGCTCCCCAATGACTCACCAAACACCATGTACTTGAGCTCCATAGTATATTTTTTTTCTCATTAAAGCTTCAAAACCAAAAAAAAAAAAAAAAGAAAATAGCACTCCTATATACATTAACATGCCCACTTGTCACTTATTTTATATATATGCTTAAAAGTGGAACTTACAAGCCATGTGACTTCATTCACCACCTCTCATCCTCACTAACTCAAGTCGTCTCTGTTAAATTATGTCATGAGAGGAGAGGCCAAGGTTCTTTAGTGGGATTTCATCATAATTTCTTGTCTTGAAAGTGATTGTTTTAATGCCAATCTCTTTCCGTTTGGAACCTTTCCATTGTGCAAGGGATTTTCTGTCTCCTGCTGAATACACTGAACAATACTGCCAGGCAGACAGACACAGAAGGTGCTTGGCAGGATTACATGGCCATGAAGATCCAGCCAAGGCTAACATGCTAACCCAGCCCTTTCCAGGCCACCACAGGGACCTCTGTCCATCTGCCTCTCTGTCCAAGGTCATTTTGAAATAGCTGGCCTTTCTTGAATTGGTTCTCAGATCACCATTGCTCAGATACAGTCCCTGCTGAGTGATGGGCACAGGCTTCTGCGGATACTCTGGTACCTCCTTGTTATTTTTTTTTTAATTTTATTTTTGCACTACTGGAGATAAAAACAGAAGCCCTCGACATGCTAGTCAAATGCTCTGCCACTAAACTATATCCCCAGCTAAACTATATCTAAATTTTCAACATTTTAATTTTAAATTGGCACCTCACTAAATTGCCCCAGACTGGCCTTGGATTCACAGTCTTCCTGCCTCGGCCTCTCTAATAGCTAAGGTCCCAGGCTTACACCACCCACTAGGCATGGGTGTAAGCCTGTCCTTTCTCATAGGGGCAGATTCTGCCCAGACCTGAGAATAATGTGTACCTTTCCTGAGTGCTCCCCTACCTTCTAGAATCCTAGTAGGGTGATCTCTTCTCATCCTCCTACCAAGGTGACCCTACTGTAGTCCACAGCTCAGTCATAGCACTGTGCATTTCCTCCCTGGCCTTTTGTTGGTCCTAGGAATGTCCCTTCCCTTCTCAGGGAAAAATCAGCTCCTGAATGGTGTCTTCGTGACTCCAAACCAAGGTGCTGGCATGGAGCTGAGCTGGCCTGTGTACTGGGGGCTTCCAGCCCCAGTATTTCACAGCGGCATTGGACTAAGAGATAACAAAATAATAAGACAGGCAAGAGATGACAGGACACAGTGCCAACCATCTCTGTTTATAGGAGTTCTGCCACCGGCCTGAAGCACTCAAGGTTCCTATGGGCAGATGCCATTTCAAATAAGGAAGCAGAGGCTCCATGAATTACCATAATGCTTCCAAAGTCTCAGAGATGATGAGAGGCAGTGTGGGATTAAGAGTACTCAGAACCCATGTTTTCTCTCTTCTCACCCACCACCTGCCTTCCATCCAAGTGGGAGCTTTACGAGCTGATCTGGACTTCCTTGGTGGTTCTGCAATGCTGAGGACCCTTAGGTCCTTGGAGATCTACCTCACACTCATTCAAGTACAAACACCAGACTAGCTCGTTCCCAAAGCTTGTCAAAGGGATGGTAGGAGATCTAAAAAGCAAGAATTGACATGCCACTCCATCTGAGCATCTTGGTTCATGGTAGGCTTTGGTCCTGAGGACATCCCAGAGCACTTGGGACACAGGCACAACATACATCTCCAGAATACACAGAGCATAATGTCTTCCAACCTTATTTAGCCAAGCTACTTTTTTCTAGGCTAAGTGTCCCCTACAAAACAAAAGTGTGAAGTGCCCTAAAGCCTTTGGATTAGATGATATCTGGGTGAGAGAAGAGGGTGGTTGTAGGAATTTAGGATTTCAACTAGATTTGTGTCACCCCTGGGCTGAGGGCTGGCTTCCTGTAGAGACAGCTCTGGAGTAGGGCTGGCTTCCTGTAGAGACAGCTCTGGATTACTAGTGCTTTATAAGAAAACCTGGGAGTAATAACTCAAAAGAGGATTAATGGCCTTCTAGCTCACTTGTCCACTGAGGATGACGTAAAGGAGGAGGAAACATGAGCTCATCCTGGAATGTTGACATTTACATGGCTATTGAATGCTGGATACACCTTCCATGTTGGACTATGTGTGCCTGTGTGTATGTACATGTGTGCATGTGTACATGGAGTCTGGAGGTCAGGAGCCATTCACCTTGCTTTTTTGTTTGTTTGGGACAGGGTCTCCATTTACCTTGCTTTTTTTGTTTGTTGGCCTGGAACTCATCACATAGGCCTAGGCTGGCATCTGGTGAGACCTACTGATTTGTCTGTCTCTCCTCCTTCTGGTGCTGGCATTACAAGCATATGCCGTCATCCCTAGCTTTTTGTGTAGGTTCAGGGGATTGAATTTACTCTTGTGATTACATAGCAAGCACTTTTCTGACTGAGCTGTCTCCTGAGAGTCCACACTGGACTTCCTGTCATGAAACTCCTTTCTGAGGTCTGAGGGAAACAGTGTTTACTGGGATCCAGGCATTCTCCATGTACCAGACAACAGATTTGCAGGCTGTTGCCAGGGCCTGGTGAAGATTCAGAGTGTGAAGCTGTGCATCAGAGGCAGCCCTCTGCATTCTGCAGTTGGTCCCTGATTCCAGATGATGCTGACTCTACCGTCTCCAGATGATATTTAAGATGACAGGGTAACTTGGACAGAGACTAACTTCTTCATCAGACGCAGAAAGACCAGGGCCAAGACCCACAAAAGTGCTCCAATTACAAAATCAGAAGGAAAAAAAATGGACTTTTAGGTCAAAGAACATGTTTTAGTAGATATGTTTATCTTCCCACCAGCCTAGAAAATAACACTTTAAGTTTGGGTTTATTTTTTACTCTCCTTAGCCGAGGACGACCTTAGACTACTGATCCTCTTTCCTCTACCTCTGGAGTGCCGGGATTCCAGATGTGGACCATCACTCCCAGTTTTATGGGATGGAGCACAGGGCTTTGTGCATACTGAAAAAAAAAAAAATTCAACCAACTGAGCTGCATTCCTAGCCTGTAAATATTTTCTGAAGGAGGAAAAGATTCCATGTAGACCAAAGTGCCTGGGGTCCACAAGATGCTAATGAGAGTCTGGGGGCGAGGCAGGGGGCAGTGAGCTTGGTTGTACCATCTAGTGCATTCCTGAACTCTGAAGAACTAACTCATGAAAACCCATCCAGGTGCAGGTTCTAGGGTCCTCGGGAGGCTATGGGAATCACAGCCTGCGGCTGTGTGGGTGTCTGTCGGCTGCACAGTCCACCTCCTGGGTCTTCCTGGGCTTACCAGTTCTTTCCGCTTCAGGAACTTTGAAGGTGTGCCCAAAATCTGCTGAACTCTCCCGCAATCCCGAAGACTTTAAGGTCCGCTGCTTCCCAGAACTGAGCTCCCAAATCTAGGAGGAACTGAGCTCCAAAATCTATGAGCACCCTCCTGCTCCCAAAGCCAGAAAGCCTGGAGCAGCTGAAGCAACAGCGCAGGATAGGGAACCCAGCTCTCACAGCTTTGTGAAGGATGAAAACAAGGCCCCTGGCTCTGTGCTGAGCAGAGGATGTCTAAACTGAAGCATGAATCAAGCGTCTTGTTAACAAAACGACAGGGAAATAGGCAGTCCTCCAACAGTAAATGTTTCCTTAAGCACAACCTGATGCCAGCCCAGCTGTCCCCCGGGCACTTTCGGAGCCTTTCAGAGAGTGAGCCTTAACAGCTGGCTCTTAAACACACCTGCAAGACCTTCCTTGTCACTCACATAGTGTCTGTCACAATTATTGCCCTGGAATGGCCTCAATCGTGCATCTGTCGGGTGGATCCCTGGACCTTGCAGGATAAACAGTCTATGAGTGAGGAACCGAGCCCTTGGAGAAAGGAGCAACAGTTTGCTCGTGGGCACAGTGTGAGCCAGACTTAGAAGCAGAGATTATCCCTTCTATGTTAGCTTCATTTCTTCTCAGGAACTGGCACCAGGGTGGAAACTGAACAACTTTCACTGTCTTCATACCTGGGAGGTCACACTCATTTTCTCATTCGCTGCCTGCCATGGACCTATGAAAAACCTACCACAGAATTACCCTTTCTTAGTATCTCTTTGAAAACCTATTGTTTTTCCTGTTTCTTATTATAGGTCTGAGTATTTTGCCGGCATGTATATAGATGTACCCTATGTATAGAAGGCCCACTAAGGCCAGAAGAAGGTGTTGGATCCCTTAGAGCTGGAGTTATAAATGGTTGTGAGATGCCATGTGGGTTCTAGGAACCAAATCTGGGTCTTTTCCAAGAGCAGAAAGTGCTCTTAACCTCTGAGCCATCTCTCCAGCCTCCCCTCCCCCGGCCCGGGCCAACTTTTTTGACATCTTATTAGCTCAATCTATATTTTCCTCCTGACCTAGTCAACTCCCAAATATAAATTCCACTCTTCCCCTTCATCCTAACTATTGTGCTTTGCGCTCTCTCTCTCTCTCTCTCTCTCTCTCTCTCTCTCTCTCTCTCTCTCTCTCTCTCTCTCTCAGCCTGGTTTGCTTGCAATCACTGTGTAGCCCAGGCTGTCTGGAAACTCACAGAGATCTGCCTGCCTCCGCTTCCCAGCTGTCAGAATTCGAGCTAGAATTTCTAGCTCTCAATGTGCTGTGTGCACTTGGTAACCAAGAGCCATGTGGCCTTGGCACTGACACTTTCCACCTGTGCAATCCTGCCTCAATTTCCTGAAAACTGAGACAACATTATTAACTACCTCACAGAGTGTCGAAAATATAAAGTAATATAGGTAATGCACCAGACACAGTATTTAGCTGACATTCAATAAATGCTAGCTGTTATAGAAATAATAACAAGTCTTTTGTTATCAAATAAAAAACATCCCTATAGGTTTCATTAGATGGAGTCTTCCTCTACGAACTCTGAAAAGGTGCTTTGTGTGCACAAATGACTTCGGTGTCTTCCAGGCTGTCTGAATACTAATCTGGGGACAATTTGCCAAGCATTTCTGGGTCTAAGACATGAAATCCTTAAGGCCCCAAAATCCCATATCTTTTTTCCCCTGGGCCCAGCATAATTAAGAAACAGTCTGCCCTGAGTCAGGAAAGGTCCTGTAATGTACATGTCTGTATACACTGGCTGTACAGGGACTACAGCAAAGAAATAAGACTGCCCTCCGATGGATTGAAAATTGTCTGTGATGGATGTCATTCTCTTGTGAGTGTGCTGGGGGTGGAGTCAAGTAGCTTAGCAAATAGGATAGACAGACCAAACCAATTTAACAAGTCAAAATCTCTTTGAAAACACTTGATTCCAGCAGTTTCTTTCTTTCTTTTTTTTTTTTAAATAAAACCATGCATATAAAACAGCGGTTCTTGACCTTCTTAATGTCACAGCCCTTTAATACAGTTCCTCATGCTGTGGTGACCCCAAGCATAAAATTATTTTGTTGCTACTGCATAACTATAATTTTGCTATTGTTGTGAATTGTAATGTAAATATCTGATATGTGGGATATATAATAAGGGATCCCTGTGAAAGGTCATTCGATCCCCAAGAGGTCTCGACCCACAGATTGAGAACCAATGATCTAAGCATTGATTCTCTGCAGCCACATCTGTGCCCCATGATCCTCATCACTGACTGTCGCTGCTGATCTCATACTAAGTCATTCAAGATTTTTCTTCTGAAAACTTAGACAGTAGGAATCATTGTAGTCTGGTAAGACTGGGCCTATGCCCTAAAGAGATGGCCCTCAGAGTACAGTTGGCCCATTTGAGGAATACAAGATGTGCCAGGACTAAGAGTGAATGCAAGTAATCCCAGCATGTGGATAATTAGACGAGAGGATCATGAGTTCAAGGCAAGCCTGGGCTACATAGCAAAAGCTTGTCTCCAAGAATAAACAAAACAAAAAAAGAAATACAAGGCAGCCTGACAGAACATAGCAAAAAAGCTTGGAAACTTTTCTATTTTTATTTTTTTAAATAGAAACAAATAAACAACCTTCATATTTAATAAATATTTCCCAGCAGTGATATTATGCATCCATATGTTGAAAGGTCACAGTCATGATCACCACAATGTCTATCTCTATGATAGTTGTTCTTGATTGTCAGTTTGACTGGGTAAACACCTAGGGCATTGATGAGGCACATCTATGGGTATGTCTATGAGGGCATTTCCAGAGAGAAAACCCACTCCAAATGTGAGCAGCATCACTCTATGCGGTAAGTCCTGAGCTGAATAAAAGAGAGAAAGCAGAATGCCAACTGAATGCCAGAATCCCCCTCTTTCTGCTTTCTCATCTGCCCAGGTGGGAGCAAGCAGCTCATCCTCCTGTTACGACAGCCCCAAGCTGCTGCTGTGGCCATGATTTCCCACCATGATGGACTATATCCTCAAACTGGGAATCTGAACACAAGTTCTCTCATTTTTACAGAAAGCCTTTTCCTCAGCACATGCAAAAGACAGCTTTACATGTGCAATGGTTTACATAAAGCACTGCATTTCCTCTTCATAACTAACCTTCCAGCAGCCCTATTGATATATTGGGAGAGAGAGAGAGAGAGAGTTTAGGCCTTTTGTCCAAGGGCACGAGGCACCTTGTGGAGCTGGGGTTTGATCTCAGATCACTTGTTACTTTTTGACTGCCTCTGTTCTCTGTGGAAGTTCCTATGAACTCTCAGGACAAAAATCTCGATGACCCATAGACAATGACTCAAGATTCACAGTGTAGGACATGGCATTTCCTGCCAGCAAATAGAGGGAGGGGCTTGTAATGAAGATTATGTGATCTTATAAAGATTATCACATAGCAAAAGAAGACAAAAGAGAGGGGCAGAGGCTTAGGGTTCAGATGCAGGTACCCCAGATTCATCCTCCAAGAGTCAGGGCCTCTGTTCTGAGCAACTGCACTGGGGCCTTCTGGGATTGGTTCTTGAAGGAGTAGGAACAGAAGGCTCAGTGTCCTGAGTCCCAGTGTGTATGCTGCAGAGACACAAGCTGAAGATTTGGGAGTGTGATGCTTGTTTGGTTTACCTTGTAATGAGTAGCTAGGCTGGTGGTTCACATGTGCAATCCCAGGCCTTGAGATGTTGAGGCAGAAGGATCACCGTCAGTTCACATAGTGAGCACTAGACCAGCCTCGCTACACAGCAAGACCCTATTTCAAAGAAACAAGGACTAGCTACTAGATTTGTCATTCTAGCCTTCTTCAGGTAGTCAGCTCCTAACCAAAAAGTGTCTTAGTTACTTTTCTGTTGCTGTGATAAGACACCATGACCAAGACAACTTGTAAAAGAAAAAGTTTGCTTGAGGGTCTATGATTTCAGAAGGTTAGCATCCATAACCATCATATGGAGTGTGGTAGCAGGAAGACAGGCATGGTACTGGAGCAGTAGCTGAAAGTTTCTATCCTGAGACACAATTGTGGGGCAGAGAAAGGGACTCTAAAAGGCAATGTGGACTTTCTGAAACCTCAAAGCCCAGTGACAGTCTTCCAACAAAGCCACATCTCTAATCCTTCCCAAACAGTTCCACCAACTGGAACCAAGCATTCAAATATATAAGCCTATAAAGGCCATCCCCATTCAAACCACCACAGATGGCTAATATATGAATATAGTGAGGTATTATTTATACCAGGTATGACATGTACAACCTGCTCAAAAATGGCAGCCCAGAAGTAACTCAAAAGAAGAAGCTAAAGAAAGCATTTAATTCCTGCCTGGAATTGCCTATACATAGAACTTAGATTATAGGGAAAAAATCAGAACAGCTTGTTCAGGCTGAGAAAGGTCCTAAATAAGGACTTGTTCAGATGTCCTAATCTGTGAGAGACCCTGCCTCAAATAATGAGATAGAAAGTGACAGAAGACATCTGATGCTGACCTCTGTTCTCCATATTCAGATGTATACATGTTCAAGAACACATACATAAGCACACATCACACACATACACGCATACATACATACATACATATATACATACATACACACATACATACATATATACATACATACATACAACACACACATACATATATACATACACACACATACATACACACATACATACAAAAATCCGTCTAAGTCCTTCTAGTACTTTGGGTGAGTCTCATACGAGGAAAACTTATATAACTTACATTACACTAGTCCCTACCAGGCATATCTGAAGGTGAAAGTCAAACATCCTGTGGGTGGAAGGGCAGGAGCCGAGGCTCCCACTCTCATGTGACTGTGTTAACCTCCCTCTGGCTCTCTCACCAAGGCATCATGAGGCTCATGTCTCTTGAAAGAGTAGCTTTGCTACTAGGTATGGGCAAGATGCTCACTGTGTTGCATGAGAGATGACTGGACCAGTTGCCCCCCCTCTTCCCCCAGGGCAGGACTCTGATGGATCTCAGAGGCATGTGCTGGTGAACAGCTCAGTCCCCCCACTTCTCTATGGAATTAGTGTTAGCTCCTCTAGCTCAGAGGTTTAAAGGGCCCTGCCTCCCCTGTGGGTGTGTTGGTTTGAATAGGAATGGTTCCTTGGAGGAAGTATGCCACTGGGGTGGGCTTTGTGATTTCAAAAGCCTTAACCAAACTCTCTCTGTGTCTCTGTCTCTGTCTCTGTCTCTGTCTCTGTCTCTCTCTCTCTCTGTTTCTCTCTTCCACTCCTGTATGTCACCATGCTCTCCACCATGTTGATCAGCCTCTGAAACTGTAAGCAAACTCCCAGTAAAAAGCTTTCCTTTATATGAGTTGCCTTGATCAAAGTGTCTCTTCACAGCAATAGTTCAGTGACTAAGACAATGGGTCAGTCTGCTCAGGGTACTATTAGAGAGCCTCTGGCTTCCATATAATTCTTTCTCCCATAGGAGCTTCATCTAAGATATCAGGGAGATTAGTCTCTGAATTCCAACAGGCCTCAGGGAGTAAAGGAAGGAGGTATCCATCAAGGGTCTTCTGAAGACTCCACCAGGGGTCAAAGGTAGACAATGAGTCCCCTGCTGGCTTTGAACTGTCTATACAAGTGAGACCAGGACATGGGCTGATGTATGGTAACATCCTCAGATGGAGAGCAGGAGTCCTCTTTATGGGACTTCTGGAGAGAAACAGACGGTAGCTGAACACAGACAACAGGCTGAGGTATCCATACCACAGGAGAGGAAATTGAGGCTTCTGCACTCAGTGCAGTTTGAGCTTTATGTCTGGTCAGTGAGAGAACCACATGCACAGCCCAGAGTACCATGCTGCCCTCTGCACAAGGTGTCATTTCTCCATGTGACCATGAGGGCAGAGCTGGTCAACACAAGACCACCTCTCCACAGAGGCTCGGTGTGCACCCGCTCACACACATACAACAGGTCTATGCAGCATGGCTTCAGCTTGCTTTTACTGAAGCCTCTGGAAACAACTACTGTTTTAGTGTGTCAGCAGGAGAACTGGCCATGGCCTGTATGTCCCTGTCCAGGGAGGCCCTCTGGGAACTGCATCTCACCTCCGCAGCGGGCTGTGAGCAGTGTGCATGCTCGTCCCTCACAGGGTTAAGCTTCCCCAACAACTAGCACTATTACCTACTATTCCACAAGCTATTGGCTGATTGGATCCTTTGCACATGACTCTGGTCATTTTTGCCAGGCTTATACATCTATTTATTTAATATCGTTTCATTTATAAGTGATGAACCAAGGTTGATCTGGGCTCCACCACTTACTAACTTTATGCTATTGGGCAAGTTTCTTACCTTCCCGACTCTGAACCTCATCTATAGTAAAGATAATGATGGCAGCTGCCTCAAAGGGTTGCCCTGAACCACTGCTAGTGAAGCTCTATCACCCAGCACACAACAGGCATTCAGTGCATGCCAGCAACCAGTGTTGCATTTATTTACAGGGGAAACTCTATGTCCTATCTAAAGTGATAAAAGTCAGTACTGGTTAACACAAATAGAGAGCTGTAAATGCAATGAAAACAGTTATTACATTCCAGCTAGCCCTTACCAAAGCTTCCATGCCAAGACCTGCTCTCATTTCACCAAGAAGAGAAACAATGCGGTGTAAGAAAGCTCTCAAAGGCACGCTGGGCTCACACCAGGGTGACCACTCCCCCACCTGCCTAGGCCTACCCATTTTTAGCAACTCTCATTCCCAGACACTGGACTTCAAACACAGAATCCCTCCTTGGCACCAAAGACCAAGAGGATCTTGAAATAGTGTAATTGTCTGTGCTTAAAGCTGACCAGAACCCCACTGACAGATACCTTGCAGAACAAGCCTACACTTTCGGCTACACGGCACATATCCACCTCTGAGAAATGAGTTCTTAAACACGTGGAAAAGTCATCATGTCATGTGTGTCCCTCAGATAATCCTCTAGGGAGACCCACATCAGAAACAGCACTAAGAGGAAGGCCGATTAACTTCCACAGCTAGGGGCTGGAGAGATGGCTCAGAGGTTAAGAGCACTGACTGTTCTTCCAGAGGTCCTGAGTTCAATTCCCAGGAACCACATGGCGGCTCACAACCATCTACGATGACATCTGGTACCCTCTTATGTATACTATATACATAATAAATAAATAAATAAATCTTTAAAAAAAAAACTTCCACAGCTAACATAACTCTGCACAGCGAATCCATTGAAAAACCATTGTGCTTAAAGAATCATTAACAATGCAGAGAAAAGGTCACAGTGGAATGTGCAGCATTCAAAGTAGCTAGAAATATATAGAACAATATAAAGAATCTACAGGGCTGGGATATGGCTCAGTTGCTAGGCTGCTTGCCTGGTGTTCTAGCAACTTGGAGAGAAAGAAGCCAAGTCAGGAACTCAGGGCAAGAGCTTGAAGCAGAGGAATGTTTCTTCCTGGCTTGCTTCCTATGGTTTGCTCAGCTACCTTTCTTATACAATTCATGCCCACTCACCCAGGGATGGAACTGCCTGTGCTGGGGGCTTCCACATCAATCAGCAATTAAGAAAATCCCCCAAAGACATGGGCACAGGCCAATTGGATGGGGGCAATTCCTCAGTTGCGATTCCTTCCTCCCAGGGATTTTCAGGTTTGTGTTGACAAAAATAACTATAGCACCCAGAACACATGAAGCTCTAAGTTTGGTAAGCTGCAACATGTATGCTGAGAGCAATAATGGATACTAATGAATAAGATCAGAAGTTCAAGGCTGTCCTCAGCTACTTGTTGAGTTTGAGGCCAATCTGGGATACCTAAGATCTTGTCACAAAAGCAGAAAAATGGAGAAGGATGGGGAGGAACTTATAAATGTATCTTCTAAAACATGTATAATCTCACACAATAAGAGAAACTAAGCAGGGTCTTGTCTGGTCAGTCCTTGAATGGGAAAATGAAAATAAAAAACATACCATAATAGTAGCAATATTTAGCTCTGAATGATGAGATTCTGAAATGGCTCTTCCCCTTGTATTACGTTTGAATTTCTTTTTTTTAACGCTCATTTCTGTATTCCCCAAGAAAGTATAGCAGAAGTATAAGCTACTGTTACTACCAGAAAATACTTGAATAAAAATTATAAAGGAAAATAAAAAGCAACCAGTGCTGATTAAGACAGTTCCTTATGTAGTAATAACTTTAATTACATTATTTAACTATGTTGCTATTGAGAAGACATTAGTTGAATTTAAGATTGCTTTGCCAATTTCATCCATACCTTAGTGTGCATGCACATACACGTGCACACACACACGTGCACAGTACACACAATTAATTGTGATCATATGCACCGTCAATAATCTCTCTTATTCCCCTCCCGTTCCTGCTCCCTCTATCTCCATTAATCTTCTTCTGTGTCTTTTTTGCTTTTATTGAATTTTGACACACTGAGTTAACTGGGTTGTCTGTATAAGTGTGAGTAGGGAGTTATTACTAGAATACAGGCCACTTAATGGCTACACTGAAGAAACTGGTACCTAGACAACCATTAACTGCCATCAGCTCCTTGGGGAAGGGCAGGGCCTTCTGAGCCCCTTCCTAACCCATGATGGAATGTTGAAAGGTCCAGTCTTGTGCCTAAGCCCAGTCCCAGACACACACTGTTTGTGTCTGTGCATGGCTGGGGAAGCTTTTCTCTCTGATCATCACTTGTGTTCTATCTCCTCTAGAAGTCCCTGGCAGGGAAGGCAAGTTTTGCCCAAGGTCACAGGGAAGAGTTACCTCTGTTCAGGTGCCAAGTTCAAAGGTCCATCATGTGAGATTGACCAGGGCTGTCATCTGAAGCCCAAAGCCCACAGGGCTGGGTGACGGCCCCTTTTCCTCTCTTCCTGATTTCCCTGTTTGGATAGCAGCACTCAATAGCTAGCCCTTGAGACTTCAGTTACTAACTACAGGCAGAGTGACATCTCCTGCACAAGTTGCCTAGTCCTAGAAAGATTCAGCCTGAGCTAGAAACCGGCCCCTCACCACTAGTAGCAACTGTGTGCCTTTAAACTACAACATCCTGAGTTATCACAAGTACTGACTTGAAGGACACACCTGGACTAGGTCTAGCACATGGTAGGAACTCAGTTAACACCCTTTTTTCTTGCACTTACTACTCCAGGACTCCGTTCTCCATCCCCCTGCTCTGTCTGACTCAGGTAGGTGCAGGGGCAGAATTATCATCTCTCCACCTGGACCTGGCATTAAACAGACTGGCAAGATACATTGAAGATGGCTATAGAGCAACCCAGTGGCCCTGTGGAGGAGACAGCCAGAGCCTCCCCATCCAGCATCCTTCAAGCCAGACAGCAAGATTTGACCATCAGAACCATGTGTTCAATAAACCTGCATGCTGTTTAACCAGGACAAATCTTAGAAGTGCTGCATCTCTTCATTCATTCAAAAGTGATTGACTCTGAACACTCAATAGGCTCATTCTGGGTACGGAACATACAGTGTGGACTCTGCCTCACAGACTTTAGTCTCCCAACTGCTGGAGCCCATTTATCATGTAAAAAAAATCCAGTTTCCTCTAAAAAATTCCCAGAATGCTTTGTCCCTAAACTAAGAGCCCTGGGCCTATTGGGACTCAGGAGTCACATGGTTCTTACTCAACCTACCTAAGATACTGGGTCACTTGGTGGAACTAAATACTTCCTAGCCCTAGTGTTCCCCACCTGAGGGACAGCTACCTGTCCTAGCAATACTGTGGAGTCATGTGACACTTCATGTCATAGCTCCAAGTGTAGCATGAGGGTTTAGGCTCCTCTCACAGTCCCTAAAGAAATAGAGCCCAGCAGAGGTGAATGAGGCATGGGTGTATGGGGTGTATAGGGGGGTGGGTATTAAAAGCAGAACCTCTAGATGGTCAACTAGGGTTAAATCAGCTGCGTAGCTTCTCTGTGGCTCAGAAAATACATTTATGAGCACTGTCTTGTTCACGTTGTGGCAGTTAGTACAGTCCTCCTTCCCAGAGGGTCATAAAGGGTATGTGGAAATGACTCATCATCACACACATGGGAGGAGACATAGGCTTGAATACAAACAGCCACTTCTAACACATGTGCACACAAGCCACTGAATTATGATCCAGATATAACAAGGGTGGCTGTTTTGTCGCTTATTGAAAATTAGAGGACTGTATTGGAGGCGCTCACAATCGTCAGATAGGAACCCATGTAGACCTGCTTTCAAATCCTAGCTCTGACCCTTCTTGTATGACTGAGGCAAGCCACTGACTGAGGAGCAGGGGCCTGAACTGGCCCACTGGCAAGTGTTACTCTTTAGGGGGAGGCCCTTCCTCCCAAGTCCTGCCCCAGTTATGCTCCAGCCTGGCAGCCCTGGCAGCTTCTTCCTCCTCCATGCAGAGTGAAGCTCAGCCAAGTTCAGGGCTGCCTCACTTCCTATGCCACCCTAAAGCTGCCCAGAGTGTTAAAGAACAGCAGCTGTCACTTGTGGAGGCAGAAGCGGCAGCCAGGGGTCCCAGGCCATGCTGTTGTTTATGCAGACTGTGAGGCCTCTCCAGTTTTTACAACTGTTTACTGCACAGGAGGGAGCCGGGCAGCTGGGCCTCTCCTGGGCCTTGCTCGGCTACCTTCCCTTTGAGAAAGCCTGTCTGAGTGCCGCTTACTCTAGGAACAGCTTCCAAAGACCTCTGGAGGGGTACAGGCTGAGACACAGGCACACACACACACACACACACACACACACACACACACACACACACACCGGGGGAAGGGGGGATCATGAGAGGATGCAGGATGCGATGGGCTAGGGCACAGAGATGGAAAAGGAGCTGTGAACAGAGCACAGGTCAGGAAGGTCAAGCATAGAAATAGAGCAGAGACCAGTATGGAGATGGCTGGACCAACACAGGTTCACACACACAAATCTGAGGGTAAACAACACAGAGATACAGGAAGTCCTGGGGAAGAAAGCCCACCCTGCCTAGCTTGAACAGCTCCGGCATCACTCTACTGTTACAAAGGATCCCACAGGAAAGCCACGGTTGAGGGTCTCAGTGAATCACATCTTCACCCCAACCTGCGCATGCTTTCCAGCAGCAAGCAGAATGGGCAGGATTTAGTGAGGATCGAGAGTTTCATTTCTTATTTAAAACTTAAGACAGCAACAATAAAAATAGTCAGCTAAAATAGCACTGACCAAGCCACTTCCCCAGCAACTTAAAGTTAAGTGCCCCCATCCCGGCACCCTGTACCTTTAAGGAGGAGAAGGCGCCTCTCTGCTTCCTTCGGACTGAAGAGGCAGGTTATTCTAGGCAATAGAGATGACTTACCTAAATCTGAGTTATTCCCCTTTCCTCCCTGGCCAGCCTCTCTTCACTCTGGGGAGCTTTTACCATTTAAGGTCAATGTTACATCTGGCTCCAGAGCTCCAAGCTGAAAAGCTCTGGCTGCAGAGCCCCGGCTGCCTGCCTCCTTCTCAGAGAGGGGCTGGGATGAGGGGCTGAGACTGGGAACCAGAGTTCCTGCAGGCCCCCTGCAGCCTGGCTCTGGGGATAAAGGCAGGAAAAGCCTCCCAGCCAGCCTCAGAGTTCAAGGACATCTGGGCCTCAGTGGTAGCCCCTCATCCTGAGCTCCTGCAGAAGCGCCCCCATAGCAGAAGGCAGTGGCTGGGGGCGGGGGGGCGGTCAGTTGGAGATGCCTAGCACTGTCCTTGCCAGAGGGGAATGAAGGAGACATATGCAGACCAGCCTCCCACCCCGAGGTCCAGCAAGCATGTGATTCTAGATAAGATCCTGGCCCAGTGCCAGGAGAAGAAGCTGGGAATGTTTCCTGTCCCAGGGGTTTGGGGGTGGAGAACACTCCCATCTTAAACCCTCAGGATTGCCAGAGAAAAGAAGGGATGGTAAAGGGGATTAGTTAATTCTAGGCCTGGCAGCAGCCTCAGGGGTCAATCCCAGCTCCTCCAAGTAACAGCCCTTAAAATGGCAAAGCCTCAATCTATTCATCTCTGAAGTGGGACAATAGTGGAAGATAGGACACTGTGGCCCAGGGTCTCATAGGTACTGAACAGTATGGATGAATGTCTCCCCCCTACCACACCCCTCAACTCAGGTTGGGAGGCTACCTCTCTTCTGGAATCCACACCCTGAATATGCTTGTTCCTCACCTTCTCCAGATACAGTGGCCAAAGCTAGGATCACATTAGAATGTCAACCCTAAAACAACCACATGGGGCACCCCTGCCCCTTCTGAGTTAGAGATCTTAACAGAGAAGCCATTGGGTGGGGAAGCCAGATTATCACAGATACTTAAATTTAAATCTCAAATGAAATGCAATTATTTCCATATAAGGATGCCCCAAATACAGCATAAGACATGTTTGTAACACAAGGTTGTATGTTGTTCATTGTAAGTTCAAATGTAACTGGGCATTTTACTTGCTAAACCTGAGAACTTCACCTCTGGCCATTACTTGCTAGTCCTGAGTGAGAACATGAGGGACTGGAGTACAGAGGCCCATGCCCTCATATACTCTGCCAGGATGCACACAGACCCCAGCCCCAGCCCCTAGCCACAGGCCAGTCACCAGAGCACGTGCTCTCCAACTAAGCTGAATTCAGTGGCACCCTGTGCCAGGCTTGGTGCTCTGTGCCAGGCTCGGTGCTCTGTGCCAGGCTTGCTTCCAGCATACTGTCCTGGCCTGTCTCTCCTGGGTGTTGGGTAAGTGTCCTGCTAGGTATCAAATCTGCCTGTTGGCCTCATTAATCACTCTTTCTCCTGGGAATCCACATCTGTCTGTGGATACGCATCCCACTGGCAAAGCCACATGTGGAAACTGCTAACGCTGACCAGGCTGTCTAGCTGTGATCTACCAACCTTAGAATGACTCAAAACTCTAACCCTGAACTTAGAGGCTCTGGACTCCTCTTCCAAAAATTTTAATTTTATGAACACGAGTTTGAAACAAGACACGAGCCTCTTGTCCAAACTAAGGTCCTAACTTTGGGACATGTTGCTCTAAAGCTGTAATTCTCAACCTGTAGTCACAACCCTTTGGAGGCTGAAGAGGCTTTTTCCAGGGACCACATATCAAATATGCTGCATATCAGATATTTATATTACAATTCATGGCAGCACCAAAATTGCAGTTATAAAGTAGCAATGAAATAATTTTATTGTTGGGGGTCACCACAGCATGAGGGACTGTTATTAGAGAGTTGCAGCATCAGGAAGGTTGAAAAACACAGCTCTAAAGGGTATTACAGGAACTCCTGGTAACCAGAAGCTACAAATGGAGCCTAAAGCTCTATGTGCTTACGAGTGTGTGCATGTGCTTGTGTGTGTGTAAATGCCTGCTATATTCCTAAGCAGTGCATTAGATAATCTTCCTGAAAGCGCATGTCTCACAAGTATCTTATCAAACAGAATTATTGCATTTTCCCTTTGAAAAGGAAACTGAGGCTCATGAAATAGAACAACTCTTCAGATGCTCTGCAGCCTTGGGTGCCAGGGCCCAGATGTGAGCTGAGGTTCCCTCTATAATTCTTTCCTCTTCACCATCTACCACCGTTTCTGACATGGTTCTTATCCCAAGGTCACCATAGGTCTTTGTGAGTCTCTGGGCCAGCATTCTATTCCTGTTTTTCTTGGTGGAGGCCCAGAGCTTTCACCAGACTCACAAAGCAGTCGCCAAGCGACTTTCTAAAACTCACTTCAATTACAAGCATTTCGTGAAACATCACTTGGTGAATGTACAAAGTAGAACAAGCTCTGTAGAGGACACATCGGTACTGTCAAGGTTATGAAGCCTGTGCCTTTTGACCCAGGTCTACTTCTAGGAATTTATTTTATAAACAGCTCCCACACTTGGGAAATGACAGATGTACATGATTACTCATTGCAGCACTGTTTATAAAAGCAGAGGATTAGGAATGACACAAATGTGCACTACTTGGGGGCTATAAAGAAGATAGGGTGCAGCCATAACAAAGGAGGAGGAAGCTGTTGCTCTAGTGACGGGAAAAGGCTGCTAAGGCAGTGGTTCTCAACCTGTGGGCTATGACCCCCCACAGGGCCGCCTATCAGCTATTTACATTATAATTCATAACAGTAGCAAATCGCTGTTATGAGCTGATTATGAAATAATTTTATGGTGGGGGTCGCCACAACATGAAGAACTGTATCAAGGGGTCGCAGCATCAGGAAGGTTGAGAACCACTGCTCTTAAGATGTATTGGTCCATAGGGAGAGAGCTAAAACAGTATCTTCTACCACATGAGTAGGAAAAGTGTATGTAGATGTATATTTATATACATATGGAGACACCTATGTCCATTTATATATACCCACACTCACACGTGCATACAAAGGCTGGCACAAATGTCAGTAACATTAGAACCTCATCCCTGGGGAAGGAATCTAAGCTGTGGAATAGGATGAGCTGCTGGGGCCAGTGAGATGGCTTGTAGGGTGAAGGTGCCTGTGGCACTGACCACCTAAATTCAGTTCCCAGGGCCCCACAGGAGAGAACTGACTGCAACAGGCTGGCCTCTGACCTCTTCCTGCACCATGACATGCACGTGCCCAAATGCGTGCATGCGTACAGACAAAATAAAAACGAAACTAAAGAAGTTTAAAGGCTAACCACTGTGTTCACTGTGTCTTACACACTTAAGGTCTTAGGCCATGGAACTAAGTCATGTGTTTACATTTAATAATAACAGTAATAATAAAACAGAAGCATTGCTCTGAGCAGAGATTGAATTCATTTGTCTTCCCGCCTCCTCCAACCGTCAAGAGTGCTGGGAAGAGCCTGACTAAAAGGTTATTGGTGTGTGGGTTTAAAAAAAAAAAAAAAAAAAAAAAAAAACTTTTATTTTGGAACAATTACAGGCATACAGGAAGTTATAAAAATAGTAGAGTCCCAAGTACTCTTTCTCTCAATGGAGGCACTTATATCACAGGCATGTATTTCAGATGCGGAAAATGGACATCAGGATGTTATTGTTAACTAGATGTTCTTATCCCCATGGTTATTTTTTTTTAATGTAATCTTTTCATTTGTGCACTTAAAATGTTCATTGATGGGGCTGCAGAGTTGACTAAGAGCATGAACTACCATGACCAAGGACTCTAACTTCAATTTCCAGCATGCAGGGTGAGTGGCAACCAGTCTGTATGCAACTCCAGCCCCAGGAGATCCAAAGCCCCTCTGACCTCTGTGGGCACCTGCACTCACATGCACAGATACACACATATACACATAACTAAATAACAAAGCCAGACAATGGTGGTGCATGCCTTTGATCCCAGCAATAGAGAGGCAGAGGCAGATGGATTCCTCCTGTGAGTTCAAGGCCAGCACGGTCTACAAAGCAAGTTCCATAACAGCCAAGGCTACACAGAGAAACCCTGATACAGAAAAAAAAAATTACAAAACAGTGTTGACTGAGTATCTTTGGTGAGCTGACCCAGGGCTGGCTGATGGAATGTGGTAGGAACACCTGTGACCCATCTGTGTCCTCTTAATGACCCCTAAAGTCATGTGACAGTTGTCTCACTGAGACCTAGAATCCAGCAATGCACAAAGAGTTCTGACCACAGCTCTAAAAAAGGAACTGTGTCCCTTGCTGTCCTGATCATGGAGCTTCACAGCTTGCCCGAAAGCTGACTTTTAATCCTTAAAAGAACACAAGCAATTACTCTGGCTATATTTATCCGTGTTCCTGGAGCCACACAGGGATTTGGCCTCACTCTACCAAAATCTCCAGTTCATCACTCATCCCATTAGCAGCCATCAAGTGTCCTCAGCACAAAAGCAATGGGCCAACAGCAGCATGCTGGCCCATAGCTCAGAGAGGCTCTAGACTGGCCATCTAACCTTTGGCCGGGAAGAAGTTTTAAAGACCAGGAAAACAAAAAACTCATCCTGGGACAGAGGGACGCCAAGGGAGGAGACTTGGCTTCTTGCCAAGAATGCAGCCAGCCCTGGGACTGATTGTTGGACAGTTTCTCTGGGAGCCCGATTTTTCTACCCTGTTAATCTAAGGACTCCAAGAGGACTCAGCACTGAGCAGACCCTGAATGAATGGACAATGAAAGGTCAACTCAGCAGGCAGGGCAATGACAGGTGTCATTCACTGAACTCCGGATGGGGCACTGTACCAGCCACATGGTCTAACATCCTACATGAGAAATTTGATGTGGAGAGCTGAGGAGTCTTGCAGTTTGCCAGCTCCAGTCTCTCTAATTGTACAGTCCTGAGGTGACCAACCCAAGACCACAGACTAAAAACACAAGATCCCAATCTCTGTCCCTCCTCCAAGATAATAGCATCCCTTTCCTATCCCAATAAAATGTTAGCAGGGACTCCTTAAAAAGAAATGTTTGTTTAAGCTTGGAATGGCAGAACACACCCTAATCCCAGTGCATGGGGGGCTAAGAGAGGGTTGTGAGTTCCAGGCAGCCTGAGCTCTATAGAATGATGCATCTTCAAACAATAAGTAAATGAGGAGAAAAAATAAGGTAAGAGAGGAAAAGATAATAATGTATCTCAGCCATAAAGAGAATGAAAGGGAATGGACATGAATAGATATTTCTGCAAGTTTGCAAGAGACGGAAGGAGTGGTGTCTACCAAGACAGGGCATGGGAGCTGAGCTCCACACAGCGTACAGAAAGGGCCTTCTAGAGCCAAGAAGTTCATACCTACTCTGAGACTCCTGAGGGGTTCAGATGTGACAAGGACAGGAATGAGATGGTCAGAAAAGAGGTGACAGAAGGTTCGAGACAGAGGAAGAAAGAAATGAACCCAGGTAACCTTTGTACAAGATGAGTCATCTTGGGCTAAAGTCTTTGAGCTATGAACTAGCTATTGAGTCTATTTCTCTTTTCATAGACCTTTAAGTTCATAATTCTGAAAATATTTTCCAAACATTTTAACATGAATCAAATTAGCAAGCACAGTATGGCCAATGAGAGCCGAGTTTTTCACTGTCAAGTATGAAAAAAGAACAGAATAAATCCTGTACTGTACTGAAGTGAATGAGAGACAGAGAGATAGGATAACTAGTAGATAAGGATGTAAATAGATTTGCAGAAGTAAATGTATGCAGGTGCCTTGACTTATGATGAAATCACAGCCCAACACATTCATTATCAACCTTGACTACATCCTTAACAAGTGGCCCATTTAATAAGAAATGTGGGATAACTTATTGACCACCCATATAAAAAAAACAAACCACTAACAACAGTTCAGTATGGAATCTAAGTTGTTTCCAGCGGGTTTATATGGCTGAGTGGGATCTGCCACTCACTGCTGCCACCCAGCATATGGGAATATATAATATTGCATATTTTCTATCCTGGGTATTTTTTAATTCAAATTTTTATTTCTACTAAACAACTTATAAAATTAAAAAAATATTGATCTGAGCCATCATAATCTAGGCACTATCTTTGTGTGTTCTTATATACATACATACATACTATATACATATGTGTGTGTAAAAATCTTCTCCCATTATTCAGCTCTGGCCATTGAGAAGACCTGCAACTAGAATGCTCCAGGAGCAATGAGCATATTTTACATTCAATTTTGTTGTTCATAAACACTATTCTCCAATAAAAAGGAACCAGTGTCCTTTCTTTCTTTGGTATGTGTATGTTGTACACATGTAGGGAGGGGCACGTGTGTGCATGTGCATGCAGAAGGTAGAGGTTAGTGACCAGTGTCTTCCTTAGTCACTGTCCACATCATTTTTTGAGACAGTCTCTCCTGGAACATAGAATTTACTGATTTGACTGCCCTGGCTGCCAGCAAGCCCCGGGGTCCCCCCTTGTCTCTGCCTCCTGAGGTAGAATTGCTACCATCCTGACTTTTTGCATGGAGCTAGGACAGGAAAAGTGTAAGGCAAAACTGGAGCTTCTTATGTCACCAAACAAACAATAGCAAGATATCAAAAGTCTGTAGAGCTTCGTGAAGAGGCTCCAGTTGGCCACATCTGAGACAACATGAGTGAGCTGGCTAGTCTTAGGTCAACTTGACACAAGCTGGAGCCATTTGAGAAAAGCTCCATTGAGGAAGTGTTCTCACCAGTTGGGCCAGGGAACGAACCTATGCTGCATTTTCTTGATGATAATATGGAAGGGCCCAGATCACTCTGGGTACCCCTGGGCAAGTGGACCTAGCTGCTACCAGAAAGCAGGCTGAGCAAACTGTGAGGCTCAAGCCAGTAAGCAGCACACTCCTCCACAGGTGGCCTCTGTTTAACTTCCTGCCTCCAGGTCCTGCTCTCAATTCCTTCAGTGAGGAAAATGTGATGTGGAATATGCACTGAAATAAATCCTTTCCTCCTCATGGTGTTTTTTTTTTTTTTTTTTTTTTTTTTTTTTTTTTTTTTTTTTTTTTTTTTTTTTTTTTTTTTTTTTTTTTTTTTTTTTATTTTATTTATTTATTTATTTATTTATTTGCCTTGGTGTTTGCCTGGAACTAGAACTACAGACAGTTGTTAGCTGCCATGTGGGTGCTGGGAATCGAACCCGGGTCCTCTGGAAGAGCAGACTGTGCTCTTAACCGCTGAGCCATCTCTCCAGCCCCTCCTCATGGTGTTTTATCCCAGCAATAGAAAGCTAACTAAGACAACGGGCAGCCAAATAACTAATAAAGAGTTACAGACCATTGACTAAAATAAAAATTATAAATTCATGCTGGTAAGGACAAACCAAAGAGAAAGGGAAGTTCTCCTTTGCAACGGAACAAAATGTTTGATAAATGTAGAAGAATGCAAAAACTAGACAGTCATGAGCTGGCAGTCGTGTTATGTGTTGATAGGGAGGGGACACTGATGAAAGTTAAAACTCCTGATTGAAAGTTTGAGAATCACAGGCATTTGTATAGTCTCAAAGTCTTTCCTTCATGGTATGCTAATTAAGAAGCTTTACATGGAGAACCATGGCAGAGCCAAGCAAACAGTACACGTGGTGGGGGAGACTGACATAGGCGCCCCACAACATCGTTCCCACCATGTTTCCACCAAAGATTCAGAGCCTGAATCTCATCACCAGGGCTAACTCAATTCCAAGAAAACTCTTCAGAATGGCAGCACCATTTTATTACCCTCCAAAAAAGGGACCCCAAGAGTCCTGGCGAATAAATACAACAAGTGATCAGGGGTTTTCCTGGAACATTTGGCAAAATCTAAATAAAGTCTGTAGACAGTTCCAGGGGAAGAAGAGAAATGTTAAATAGATGAAGAATAGATCATACATACATACATAGATAATACATAAATGTACGGGATCAATGACTGGGCAAATATGACAAAATATTAGGATCAGAGTATCCAGGTAAAGAGTATACAATAATTATTGTTACAGTTCTAGAAATGATTTCCTGGAAACAGCAAGTACGAGGAGGGGCTAGAGGTGAAGGAGCCCAGAGAAGATCAGAAGTGTCTAGGGGACACGGAGCATCCAGAATTAAAACCACATCCTTGCTAAGAAAGCAGAGAGACCCATGGGGCTAGGGCGATGACTCCACTGGTAAAGTGCTTATTGTACAGTGTGAGGACCTGAGTTCAGATCCCAGGACCCATGGGGGAATGCCAGATGTGGTAGTCATCTCAGCACAGGAGGCTTTCTGGGGCTTGGGGCTTGCTGGCCAACCACTGTAGCCAAATCAGTGAGTTCTGGCTCAGCGAGAGATCTTGTATCAACAAATAAGGGTGAGAAGACTAAAATACCTGACATTGACAGTTAGCCTCCACATGCACACACATGCACACACATGCACACACATGCACACACATGCACACACATGCACACACATGCACACACATGCACATGGGAAAGAAGAAAGGAGGGAGGGAGAGAGGGTGGGAAAGGAAAGAAAAATGGGGGGAAGCCCACATATACTGTTTTGGGCATCTGGGGAAATTAACTCATGGACACTTGCCTGCTGGGTTCTGCTAAGTCCTGAGTCTACACTAGGCCAAGCAGAGAATAACCTTCTATAACCTCTACTCCTTATAGTCATCTTCCTGGCCTGTCCATGGGAAGATGGGGCCTGGCTAGGAAAGCCAAAAAAATAACTGCCAAAGTCCAGAAGAAAGAGACACCTCCAGGGCCTGAAGCAGTGAGGAAGGGCCTGTGGAGATGCCACAGGTGAGCTACCTGAGTGAGAAGACTGTGCAGGACCTAATGGCCAGAAGAGGTCTCACCACAGAGGCTTCTTGGAGTTACGAGCATCAGGAAACAGCTCTGACTAGCTCAAGTGGAAAAAGAGCTTGTGCCAAGGATAACTCCCTCTCCACAGGCCTAAGGACAGGAGAGGAAGTGCACACAGACCCCAGGGGAGCAGAATGCTGTCAGAACCCTGGCCACTGCTGTCTCTCACAGACCATGCTGTCTTCCCCCACCCCTCCTCTCTGTTCCTTCGATAGCTGCACGGCCATCTCACTACAACCCATAATAGCCTCACAGCTCCGGGCTTGTCTGGGCCTTCTTTCAAACTGGCAAGAGAAATCTGACCTGCCAGTGTGTGCTTAAGCGGGTCTCATACACCGGACCTAGTGGGTCACTTAATGGTATCTGGGGCCACGGTATAAGCACCATGGGCTGCTCTCCTGGGCTGTGAAGCAATAAATGATTCAACTGAAAAGGAGTCGGGGAAGGACCTCACATTTACCAAACTCTCACCACGTGCCAAATGTTTACCACATGACCAGAAGCTACATTACCTGATGGTGGATTTTGTTATTCCTACTTTACAAATGGAGAAATTAAGCTTACAGGAAGTTAAGTGCTCATCTGGGATCTCAAAGGTAGAAGGCAGCTGCTGAGAATATAAATAGAAGCCTGCCCAAGTATAAATTCCACATTCTTTGTTCAGGAACATTCTGCTTGGGGACTTGCTATGTCAGAGCCCGTGAGGACACAGGACTTAGTGTAAGAAGACCACAGAGGTCTTACAGCCTCAATGTGCTTGCTCAGCTAAGACAGCCCCCTCTTAGCCCCGTTTAGGGCCTCATACCTCTGGAAATCTGATGAAAGCTATGGACTCTGCTGCCAGATAACCCACACATCACAGTTAACTTGGCTGGAGTATACAGACACCCCCCACCCCAGCTCCTCCATTACCCTCCTCAGGCATCTCTGGTTAGCAGTCTTCACCTGCTCAAATTCTGCAGGAGAGTGAGCACGCTGATTTTTGTAGTCTCTAAATAGGTCCCACAACACAACAGATTGCTTATCTCACCAAAGGGACCATCCAACCTTTCTCAGATTCCCCTCTCCTGGCTTCACATGGATTTTCTGTTGGATGGAAAAGTGAAAGAGATGTGAAGCAGAAGATTTTTGAAGTTTTCGAGCTGACATTCCAATGAGATGAATGTTAACAAAAGCCTAATTTCACTAATCCTGAAAGGGATGCACTGGCCTTCCTGGGTCACTGGCCACACCACAGCCTTCTTCCCCAGCCCCGGGGTATGGAGCTGTATTTGGAAAAGCCTTTGAAGTTACAAAGAGCACACATTACTTTTTAAGAGCAAAACTTGGAGATGTTTTGTAAGCACAAGTGAATGCTAACTGAATTAAATAAAGTAGTTGTTTTTCATGGTGATAAATGGAGAAAGAAAAGAGATTGGGGGAATCTACTTGTTACCCCCAACTCCCTGATGAATAACCACTGAACTGCCTCAGGCTCAATCTTCAGACCTAGATTCTCTTCTGTATAAACTCATCATTAAGAATACCTTATCCAAGCTCAAGATTTTAAATGTCATCTGAAAGACACTGAAGACCATTTTTTCCTATCATGAAAATGGATGTATGCTTGTTCATATGAGTGCAAGTGCATGTGGATTTACACGTTTAAGTTAGTACCAGAGGCCATCTTCAGGTCTGCTTCCTCTGGAGAGGAGGTCCATCTTCTTCTTAAGAAATGTCCCTCACTGATTTGGCTTGCAGATTTGGCTAGGTGAGCTCCAGAGAACTGCCTGTCTCCCCCATGATAGAATTATCAGCGCTGACCTCCATCCCCAGCCTTTCCCATGAGTTCTGGGTCCTCATGTTAGCACAGAAAGCACATGACCAACTGGGCCATCTCCCTAGCCTGCACTCTGAAATGTTTATGTGCAGCCTGAACCTGTCCCTCAGACCTGCAAGTCAAACATCCAACTATCAGTCAGCACCTCTTCTTGGATGTCTCCTGGACCTTTCCAAATTAACATGTCCAGCCTGAGTCCCTGATCTCTCTTCTCCATCTCCCAAGTTTCTCAAGTATAAATGTAAGCAGTGCCCATAATACCTGTCTTACTCACTACATGCCCTTCAGGAAACTCATCCAAACTCTGCCGGCTTTCTCTACATGTGCCAGAATGTGAGCATTTCTTACCACCTCTCTCACACCAGCCTGCCCTAGACCACCACTCTTTCTTCTAGTGTGGTCAGCTCAGTCACCCTCTAACCGCCCTCCTGCCCTTCAGTGCAGGAAGAATGATTCAATGCAATTGTGTTAGATCCGGTCACAAGTCTTCCCATAAATTCAGCATAAAAAGCTAATGTGGGCCATGTGTGGTGGTGCATGCCTATAATCCCCTCACCCAGGAGGCCAAGGCAGGAGCAGTGAATGTTGTAGACCATCCCAGACCACAATGTGAAATCTCACACCAAGAAAATCATGCCTTTTGCAGCTATTACAGAGATCACAAGTAGCTGAAATGCAGAGAATAAACAAATAAGGGGTGCCCAGTCCTCATTGGTACTTCTACAGTGCAACCTCTACCCCTAAGTCTCAGAAAGCACCTCTTGAGGTAGGCTGGAAAAGTTGTATGAGCCAGAGAACCAGGATGCCAATTGAGAGACTATGTCTTCCAGTAGTAACAGAGAAGCTGCACCGGTGAAATCTCAAATATGGGTACCTAAACAGGGCCTACATAAGGAGAAAGAGGTCCATTCTGTAAGTTCTGTTACTCTAGAGATCCCTGACTTCATCATCCCCCCTCCATGCTCACTGGTGTACAATGCCTTCCCCAGCCTTCTGCCGACCAGCCCTCCACATACTTGGGTCTCTTCTATAAGCATTGAACCTAAAGCTGCCTCTTCCGCCCTGTAGCTCCGCCCACTCTTCCTCTGCTTACTTCTACCACTACTAAAATGCTGTATATTTAGTTTGTTTGTCATCTCTCAGGTCCCTAGTGCTTTCAACAGAGCCCGGAGGATGTTTATATTCCATGCTTGACTAACTGGGAGTACGGACTGACCGCTCACTGAGATAAAGAAGACTGATGGAGGTGCACACTCAGGAAACATCCAGCTTCAGAATGAATGGATGAGTGGACTGCAGGTCTACTAAGTGCTATTATTATATTCTGACTCACATTTACACCAGAGTCATCTCACATTCAAAGATCTCTGTGGTATTAAAGCCAAGATGTGAACCCAGATCCAAAAAAAAAAAAAAAAGGAAACTGGAAATGGGGAGGGGCACCGGAAGAAGAGGCAGGCAAACGCCCAAAGACTCATTGCACGCTGACCAGAACTCACGTCAGACTGCACTCCTTAAAGTGTCTTGCATGTCTTCCATTTAAGAGGCTGAAGTTTATGCCAGGTCATACGGCTGCTCTGTGACAAAACTGGCACCAAACATCCCAAGGACTGTGCGCTCTCTCCTGCAAAGAAAAGGAAAACCTGATTTCCATGGCTAAAGTTCAAGACCCACCTCAATCCCCAGGAAATAGACTTTTTAAAACATATCTGACAGAGTCAATGCTGTCTAAATACAAGCTAATAAAAGAGAGTTGTAAGGAAGTCAGGTGAAGGTAGAAGACGGGCCATGTCCTCTGTTCTTGGTAGCAGCTTGCCCATCCATCTACTCTGTTGAGTCAACTCTGTTAGTTGTTTTCATGTTAGTGTGACCAGAATACCTGAGAAATTTAGGAGAGGGAAGGCTTATTCCAGAGGGAACCATCTACCACTCACAGAAGGCATGGCAGAGTTCCTGGCTGCAGGAGTATGTGGCAGACCAGGAATCAGAGAGATTGGAACAAGACTATAATCTTCAGCCCCTAGTAACTTCCCATGCTAGCCAGTTCCCATCTTCTGAAGGTACCACCCCCCCACACCCCCAATAACACCATCATTTGGACGCTAAGTATTCAGAACAAGAGTGTGAGGGCACAAATTCCAACTCTAACAATGTGGTATTTACAAGCCTCAGCCCTTATGGAGTCACACGGAGGGTGACCCACCAGGGACGCTGTTCTGTGTACAATGGTCTGTACTTTATTTCAACAGTGCCCCCCAAATCACGTAATTATCTGAGCATGTCCTCCAAACATGGAGAAATATCTTTATCTCAGAACTCACAAACACACTAGACAAACTGCTTTTTATGACCTTGAACTTTCACATTTAAAATAAACCATGTACTAGACAAAAGAATTCACTTTGGACCAAAGCCTTCCTTTGTGACCTTCCTTCCTTTGGCTGGATGGAAGGCAAGCATCTTAGCACCTCTGGGCCTTATAGAAGATCTCAAACATGGTCTTTCTGGTCAAACATTGGTTTCGTACAGGATATGGTAAGGAGCTGCTGGCAGGAAGGTGAGGAACCCGAGTAGCCACTGGCAGGTCTTCATCGCACATGGATGATGGCTTCTCCAGAGCTATAGAGATGAAGGCTTCACCTTAAGTGACTTCCCAGCCTATATATGCTCTAGCCCCTCCTGCAGATGCCACATGCAATTAGGACAGAACTGTATAACAAATGGCTGGGAGTAATGGCTCAGATCTCAGAAGAAGATCCAAGGACCACCCCCACCCCTTCCTTCTATGAGGGAACGTCAGCCCTCCACAGGCTTGACGGTGGACTCTTGTAAGATGCACAGCTCAGCTGATGGAGATGGCTACTGTTTTGCCAGAAAGACCATGATTGAGATCTTCTATAATGCTACTAACTCCATGCCCCTCCCTCACTGGTCAAAAATGGTCACCTCGTCTGTGAGGCCACCTCTGACTGACAGAGAGAGAGAGAGAGAGAGCTTCCAACATGGCTGGAAAAGAGGAGGGCAAAGTAGTTCTCCAGAAGAGGGTCCTAGTTCTTCAGGAAGCAGAGCTACTAATCAAAGACCAATTCCAGATCTTTAAAACACTGAGGCACACAAGTGCCCGGGGCCTTTTATCAGCCCAGACTATTCAGGACCTTAGGCAGTTCAGCTCTTGGCACTTGAACAAATAAGCTCTAACTACTGTATATGAACAGATCAGAAAAACAAGCCAATGGAAGTAAGAGGGTGTTTCCGCCTCAGTGAGAACAGACTTAACCAGAAAGTTCTCTCGGAGATCTAAAACCGTATCCTTTTTGGTTTGCACTGAACAAATCCCTTGCATAGGCCGTACTGAAGCTCTATCCTTTCTCATCTATCGAAGCAGGGTTAGGATCCCACATCTTCTACAGCAATTAGTGTGTGTCACGTGTCTCCTGTGGTGCATGCACTAAGTGCCATTCTGGGATTCTACTTCAGATTGAAGAGGGAGGGGACATGGAAGTCTGTCATCTCTAACAAGGTTTCTGAGAAGTGTGCCACTGAAATCTCAGGATGGTCCCAGCTCATCAAAGACAAGAATAAGGATCTTGTGTAAAAATGAAACTTTCGGAATCCCCCAAATGCCTGTAATTTTTCTCAAAAAGATACTCCATGTAATTACTCACAGAAAACTACTACAGTGTTCTAAATAGTAAAACAAGGATGAGAACACTTCCTTTTGATCATAAGAATAACAGTCCTGTACTGGAGGATGCTCAGAGATGGAAGGACCAGACAGACACGAGGGTGTTCAAGTTCGGCAGGCGTCCTCATTGGCTGGCAGCTCTGAGAACATACTGAGGCCGGGGAGCAACGGGCTCCCAGTGTCTGACTGAGCGGCTGGAAGAGCCTCCACTCTGGCCTCCCTGCCTCCAGCTCTACCACATTCACCCAGTCATTGCACAGTAAACTAGATAATGGGCCCACGCCTTTAACCCCAGTACTCAGAAGGCAGAGGCAGGTGGATCTCTGTGAGTTAGGGTTCAGCTTGGATAGTGTGGTGGTTTGAATAGTATAGCCCCCATGCACTAATGTGTGTGAATGCTTGGCCCACAGAGAGTGGCACTATTAGAAAGTTGTGGCCTTGTTGAAGGAAGTGTGCCACTGTGGGGATGGGCTTTGAGGTCTTATACGCTCAAGCTATGCCCAGTGTACAGTCTCTCCTTCTGTTGCCTAAGGATCAAGGTGTAGCACTCTTAACTACTTCTCCAGCACCATGTCTACCTGCATGCTGCCATGCTGCCTGCCATGATGATAACAGACTAAACCTCTGAAACTATAAGCCAGCCTCAATTAAATGTTTTCCTTTATAAGGGTTGTTGTGATCATGCTCTCTTTACAGTAGAAACACTAACTAAGACAGATAGCCAATAAATACTTGCTGAATCTGAGTTGGGTTAGAAAATAAATTAGTGAATCCAGAGTAGTTCATAAAGGATAGAGCCTTGTCTCGGGTCCCACAAAGTCAACACAGACTGAGAAGTGAAGATGAGAGCTAAGTCCCAGTATCGAAGGCTGGGCTACACCCAAGAGTTCACTAACAGTCCCCAGGGGCCACCAGCCAGGGGTCTGAACAGCTAGGGCATTGTTGCAATGTTCACACACAGATCTTTGACCTGATGAGAGGCAGACATGACAACTGTCCAAAGGACAGGCCACCTGGATGCTGATGCCATCAGTGAACATTCCAAACACTTAAATGTCCCACTCTCATCCTTGCCTTTCAGAATAGAGCTTTCCCAAATATAGTTTCCCTTGGGAGAGAAACCATGACATTAGGCTCCAGTTAATGGCTTAAAGATATATTGAGGGGCCAGAGGCATAGCTCAGGTAGTAGAGTGTTCACCCAGCATGCATCAAATTCCGGCCCAGTACCCAACACAGCATGAAGTGAGCATGGTGGTCTGCAACTCTAGAGGTCTGACATGCACACCTGGCTCATGTTTGGCCTCTATGACCCTTGGACACTACCCTGTCTTTATCACCATCTCTGCTGCCACTGCTTGGGCCAGGAGAAAAACAGAACAGACTAAAAGCCCCTCTTCAGGCTCTGCTTCTGCACACGAACTGCTTCTGATGGGCGTGACTAGCATGCAGTACAGCAGAAAGGATGTTCTGATGGGGTTCTACAAAAAGCCCCTTCAATGACCAAGGCTTTAGTAAAGCTTCTGAGCATGCTACTCACTATTACAAACTGTGCTGTTACCCCAAAATTCACAAGTCCTAGTTAGCAGTACCTCAGAATGTGGCCTTATTTGGGAATAAGGTTGTTATAGCTGTAGATGTAATTAGTTAAGATGAGATCATTAGAGTGGGCCCGGGTCCAATATGACTATTAGTTTCAAAATGAAAAGGAAATGTGGGCACTGAGTCCCTCATAGGGAGAGCAGTAGCCCACAGAGAGACAGAAAGAGAAGCTGTTTAAAACAGCCTTCCCTCAGAAGGCTCCTGTCCTGCAGTGCTCTCATTTCAGCCTTTAGAACCATAAAGCAGTCAGCCTGTGGCACTTTGTCACAGCAATCTTAACAAACTAGTGCTTCATTAAAAAAAATTTCTCACCATAAATCAGGCTTATTTATATTAGTTATTTTTATATTTATCTTTACATTAAGTCAGAGAATTTTGGGGTACTTTCATTTGTTCTGTTTGTCCAAATGAGGACTCCAAAGTTCTTCTGAAAGTTTAAGAAATGTGCAAAGAGCCCATGCCTGTAATCCCATCACTCAGGAGGCAGGGGATCTCTGTGAGTTTTGAGGCTAGCCTGATCTGACCCCTGCATGCTGGAATTTTTGCTCCCAAGAATTAAAAGCTCTTGTTGGTTGCATACATGTCTTTTATGGGATTTCTTGGAGACTCTAATAGTCTACAGAACAAATTCCAGTACAGCCAGGTCTGTCCAGAGAAAACCTGTCTTGAAAAAACCTGAAAGAAAAGAAGAAGAAGAAGAAGAAGAAGAAGAAGAAGAAGAAGAAGAAGAAGAAGAAGAAGAAGAAGAAGAAGAAGAAAGAAAGAAAGATCGATGCAAGGCACTAAGCTGCTGAGTCATTATTGGAGCTCTGCTGCCCCTCTCTGGAGTCTTGTTCTTTGCTCTTGACCTCAGAGGAAATTCCTTGTGAGTAGTGCTGTCATGTGTCTTAAAGCTTGTGAGTCTACCTCTAGGAGATTTAAGTGCAACTGAACACACACACACACACACACACACACACACACACACACACACACACACACTCCACAACCTGGTAGGCACAGACCACACGTGGGCATGCTCAAGCAGTATTGCTATCAGCTCAAATGGGCTTCCTGCTCGTGCTGCTGAAGACATGCAGCATGTGGGACAGCTCTAAGATGTTCTCAAGAGAACTGGGGTGGCCAGCAAGTCAGTAAGGGATGGCAGGGGAAACCTGGCTGGAGAGAGTCAGGAAGATAATGCAATCAAATATAATAGGCTTGTATTGTGCTGAGAATGAAGCCTGAATGGGCGATAAGAAGAAAATGAAGGGTAGGAAGGAGTGGAGAGAGCTGTATTAGCTTTGGAGTCTGATACATTTCTGAGCATGCTTAAGATATATTCTCAGTTTAAGGTCATAAGTCATACAGGAAAAATAGGGGATAAAATACCCCTCGGTATTTTTAGTTTATGTCAAAAGATGACAGTGGCCTTGGTGCTGTTTTTGTTGCTGGTGGCCTGTGTATTTTTTTTAAAAAGATTTATTTACTACTATTATTATTATTACTATTGCTGTTGTTATTATTATTATTATTTCTGCATGTATGACTGCAGGCCAGAAGAGGGCACCAGATCTCATTATAGATGGTTATGAGCCACCATGTGGTTGCTGGGAATTGAACTCAAGTCCTCTGGAAGAACAGCCAGTGCTCTTAACCTCTGAGCCATCTCTCCAGCCCAGCCTGTGTACTTTTAAGAGCTGTCTACTGACAGCCAAAGTAAGGGCTAAAAAATATCTTTGCAGATGTCCCAGAAAGATTTTAATTGCAACTAAAAGAAAGGACTTTAAAGATGAGTTAATTAGACGAGGTTTGCCTCCTTCCTAACCAGGTTGCCTTATTAAGCTGCTAACAGTAACCAGTGGTAATGGGCCTAGTAGGCTAGGCCTAAGCTGTACAGAGTGAGCTGGGTACCAGGAGAAGGCCATAAGAATCCAGGGTGGGAGGAAACAGCTCAGCAGTTGTATGGAGTGGAGTATAGGGGTGGAGATTAGAAGGAAGCACACAGGACAGAGGACAGAAAAGCTACATGGAGCCCAAGCCCAGGATGACTTCAGGGCTTGCCAGAAGGTCGTGATGAGCATTCCTTGAGGAAGGTGCTGTCCTGGATCGGAAGTGACTGGTCTTAGAGGCTGACTCACTTGGAGTTGGGTGGGAATGAGGTGTAGCTGGCAGGAAATAACTGCCCTTACAAAAGAACAAAAAGAAAGGACCTGTGCATGGTGATCCACCCAAATTCACATGACCAGTTTACATTCCTGCATCCTTGGTTCAGCATCTTGCTAAAACATGACCCCTTCATTTCTCTTCTGGCTCCAGGCCAGATGGCATACTAATAGGCCCAGAGGATGTGCCCCAGCCACTTCCGGGAGGGCAGGATGGAGGGTGGTACTAGCTGCTATCAGCTGTCCACATTGCTTCCCTGGGTGTCTGAGATCTCAGATATGGGCTTGTAGGCTCACTAGAGGGGGCCGAGGCCAGTCTGCAGGAAGTTGGTGGTGGGAAACATATTCCTTCTCTGGGCTCTGCTCATCCATCTTTCTAATACACTGACATTTTCTCCAGTGTGTATGCCTACTTAGAATGGAGTGTGAATAAGCATTTTAAGTGTTAAATAATCTAGCACACATATACATCATGAAAAATAAATTTTCTACAAAATGGCAAAATTTATGAATCTCATCTTAAGTCAAGCCTATAGTAGAGTAGAAAAACATGTTAGAAAATGATTGCTTGAATATCTAACTCTGGCTGGTAAAGGCTGCCTGGAACAGGATGTTGAGACTCTAAGGAAGCCTCTAGAGTGTAAGCGGACATGACCATTCTTGAAACCAGTGTGGAGGTTCCTCAGAAAACTAAAAATAGGACTACCACAAGACCCATATGCCCAAAAGTCTCTAGATATCACCATACAGAACTTGCATGTCCTTACAGCATATCTATGTTTGTTGCTACTCTATTCATAACAGCAAGGAAATGGAATCAACCCATCTACCCATCCAAAGATGGATAGCTAATGAAAATGTGCTGCATATGCATGTGGGATTATTCAGCTCAAGAAAGATAGATATTGGGGCTGGAGAGATGGCTCAGTGGTTAAGAGCACCGTCTGCTCTTCCAGAGGACCCGGGTTCGATTCCCAGCACCCACATGGCAGCTCACAACTGTCTGTAGTTTCAGTTCCAGGCAAACACCAAGGCAAATAAATAAATAAAGGAGTTTTTAAAAAAAAAAAAAAAAAGAAAGATAGATATTGCTTGCAGAAAAACAGATTAAATTAGAAATCAAATTGTGTGACATAAACTAGATCCAGAGGATAAATGTCACATGTTTCTCTCTCTCTCATACATAGGACCTGGATTCCCTGGGTATATGCCTGTATATATGAATGACAGAAAAAAAAAAAAAAAAAGCACTGTTTGAAAAAAGGAAGCAGGATAAGGCCAGGGGAGGGTAGTAGGTGAATGTGATCAAAGTTCATGGTATGACTGAATAAAAAGTTATGAAACCATTACTTGTACAATGAATATACACCAATGAAAGACTTAAAAATCACAGGCCAAGGAACCTGTCCAAACTAGTTAAAGTGTTCGATGAATAAGTATGAGGACCTGGGTTTGGAATCCCCAGCACCCACATAAAGCCAGGTGCATTAGTGTGTGCCTGTAACCCCTGTGCTGGAGCCAGAGACTAGAGGACTTTGGGCTTGCTGGCCTGCCAGTCCAGCCAAAGCACTGAGCCCCAGCTTCAGTGAAAGACCCCATTTCAAAATAAGGTGAACAGTGATAGAGAGAGATACCCAGTTTGACCTCTGGCTTCCACATCTGGATGTATGGGTCCAGGCACCTACACACATATGTGCAAATACATATACCACATACACCTAAAATGATCATATCATGGGCTAGAGAGGTGGCTCAGTTAGGAACACATTCTCGGGGTTGGGGATTTAGCTCAGTGGAAGAGCGTTTGCCTAGCAAGCACGAGGCGCTGGGTTCGGTCCTCAGCTCCAAAAAAAAAAAAAAAAAAGAGCACTTTCTCTTCTTGCAGAGGATCTGACAGCACCTGCATGGCTGTTAAGAACTGTCTGTAACTCCAGTCCCAGGGGATCTGACACTCTCTTCTGGCCTCTGCAGGTACCAGGCATACATGTTATGTACAGAAAATACATGGAGGCAAAACATTCATACACACAAAACAAAATAAATAAATCTAAAAAAAATCATATCACCATGAAGGTAATTTGTTCATTGTTTAAGACTATTGAGTTCTAACTACTATATTAATTTTTTAGTTAATTAGTAAAATACTTAATTATTTCCAGAGGTTAAAAAGTGAAGTTACTTTTCCAAACTCAAAGCCATCTTTTAACAGCAGTCTTCCATCAAGGTTGGGCACCTACAGAGCTCTGCAGCTCATGATCTGTGTGCTTAACCCACAGTCAGTGGCTGGCTTTAGAATTCTTTTAACCATGAACTCAGCCAAACAGTACATGCTGGTAGTGTCTCACTCCTTCCTGCCTCATCCAGTACATGTGCATCCTTCAGAGATGTCCCCAAGCCAAGCTGATCCTAGGGACGCTCTTGTGCTTGAGTTCCAGCCTGCCTTCTCTTAAACTGTAGATGTTTACCAAGGGAATGTGGGGGTGGAGGCTTGGAAGAGTGTTGGGGGCAGTGTGTGTGTGTGTGTGTGTGAGAGAGAGAGAGAGAGAGAGAGAGAGAGAGAGAGAGAGAGAGAGAGAGAGAAAGAGAGAGAGAGAGAGAGTTCTATGGTGCTGGCATGTGAAGCTGACACTTTAGAGGTAGATGAGAGTAGGGTGTGGTGGTACTTAGCTGTACTTCCGGCACTGGGGATGTGGAAGCAGAGGGGCCAGAAGTTCAAGACCAGCCTCAGATGGTACAGAGAACAGTGATGGGGTGGAAGGTTAACACAGTACAACCCTGCCATAAATCTGAGTTTCCACTTCTTACCCTGCTACTCAGTGCCAAACAAACAAACAAAAAATCTTTGTGGAAAGCATGAAGCCGGAGTACTAGGAAAGGATGTTACAATATAGCACCTTGCCTGGCACCATCCAGGGTCCTTCTGCCTCTAGCTTCATTTCTGTTCACCTCTCTCCAACCACATCTCAGTGACTTCTTTACACATATACACGAACCTTCTCTGAGAGCAACCCAGCAGTTGAAGTCTCTCCATCCCACTTAGATTGCTTAGCTAAAGGGAGAAAAGTCCACTCTGGCTGGAGGTGGCCAGTCCAGGTTCACAACAGAGGATTCAGTGTCTTACAGAATCACCAGAAAGGATTTAGAAAATAGTTTAGGCTGAGCTTTTGCTATGGCTCCCCAAAATCCTGGGCCTCCAAACAAGCAAAAGGGCCCTTCCAACCAGGACCCTACCTTCTCCAGAGCCAATGCTGCCACAGGCACCCAACTAACTGTGCACCCCTTGTTTCCCGGTGCCCAAACTGGTGGCTGAAGTATGTCTGCCTGTACCCAGGGAAAGGCCAGTCAGCCCCACCATTGCAAGGCCAGTGGGAAGTGCAGGAGCAGAAGTTTGGCCTCTGTTCTCCCACAGTACTCCAGATACCCCTTGGGTGTCCCACCTCTCTGGGATTCTGGGAAATGTAGGTTTTAGCTTTCTAGTCTTTGCTATCCTGTAGAAGTCCAGATGGAAAAAAAAAAAAAAAAACTGAAGAAAGCTTCCAGGCAACAGCTAAGAAGGAATCAAAGTCCACCAACATACATGAGTAAACTCGGTATGTCCCCAGTCACTTAATGATTATGCCATAGGTGACATCCTGAGTCTATCTGTGGAAACGCTGAAATAGGACCTGGTGAGTTGAGCCAGAGTCCTGAGCTATGGAAAGCTTTGAGAATCTCTGTCACACTGCAATAGATTCTGAGGTACTTTTCTTCACAGTCTCCTCACCTCCATCCTGGACCATAGCAGTCCTGTGAGGAGAAAGAAGTGAAGTACTTTTTTTGTGTAGTACCTTGACATGGGACTTTCTGCCCAAGAGAATACGGACCTGAATCAGATGCCCTCGTCGACCTAGAGGTTGATACATGCACGCACGCGCACGGCACGCACGCACGCACACACATTTGGCAGGCACCGCCTCCCTTGCTCTGAAACAGCAGCAGTCATAGGAAGCCTGCTTCCCCAGGGCCCCGAGGGACAAGGTGAGAGTAAGGCAGGGAAGGTGCCCCAAGTTCTAAGCTTTCTAAGTTATGGGAGATGCCTCCTGTGAGGCTCATGCAAGGGCAGGGTGCCAGGAGAACCAGTGTCTTCTTAAATGCACGGCCTTGCACCTCTCCTGTTCTTGCTCCCACTCCCTCCAACAGTACGCCTAACATACACCCCGGGAATCTTGCTGTCCCTGAGGGCCCTGGCCAGGCATGGTGGGCAGGCTTCCTGCCATATCCAGTTTGATTCCCAGGCCAGAAATGAGAGGGGCTGGGGCTCTCAGAACCAACTCTATTAGTTACTCGGCCTGCCATTGTGACAGGAATAACCGACAGGAGGAAGGCTTAGCTTTGGCTCACAGTCTAAGGGGTTTGTCATGATGGTGACGGCAGCAGCCATGGGATGACCCTCCTCAGTTAACCCAAAGGTGTATCTCCTGGCTGACTCTGAATCCAGTCAGCTTGGCAGTAGAGATTAACATCAGGCTGTCTGGATTCAGAAGACTTTAGCCATTTCCTGATGCCTCCGTGGGGCCCTCTGCCCATGCAGTAAGGACTCTTCCTTCTTTTCACCAACAGTCAGTAGCAGAGGCAGCATGTGGCCCATCAACCTGCCCCTGCCCACTGCTCCCACAGGGGAAAAGAAACAGGAAGGGTTGTTCATTCATGGCCTCCTTGCCTCGCTCAGACTAAATGTGCCAGTTTTTAGAAGCAAAGGCTCAGGGTGCCTGCAGACCTATGCAGTGTGGGAACAGCTGTTCTTTGGGGGACCAGACACCAGGTTAAGTACTTTACTTGTGGGTTTTGATTGGGCCTACACCAAGATGCAAGGAAGTAGCTCTCATGCTCAGGCCTGAAACTCGAAACTTGATAGTTTGCTGTTCTCTCTGATGTAGAGCAAATACATCACGGCTCTAGAATTTAAACCCACAGTTGGGCTCTAAGTCTAGGTGTCCAGTTCCTGTGCCGCAGGCCCTCTGGGCCTCTTTTCTTCTTTCTTTATTCTTTCCTTCTTTTTCTCTCTTCTCCTTCCTTTTGTGTATATATACGTATATGTTCATGTGTTTGTGTGTGTTCATGTGGGTAGGTGTTCTTGTGGGTGGGTGCCCATGGAAGTGTGGGTTCATGTGAGTACACATGGAAGTGTGGGTTCATGTGAGTACACATGGAAGTGTGGGTTCATGTGAGTACACGTGGAAGTGTGGGTTCATGTGAGTACACATGCATGTGGAAGCCAAAGTACAATCTTGGGTGTCATTCGTCAGGAGAACTATCATTTTTGTTTGTTTGCTTTTTAGGTTTATTATCTATACTCCATACATATGAGTGCTTTGCTTGCATGTGTGTGAGTGTACTAGGGGTTGGCAGTACCTAAGGAGACCAAAAGAACTGAAGTTACAGCGAGCTGTGAGCTGTAATGTGGATGCTGGGAATGAAACCCAGGTCCTCCTAGGCACCGAGCCATTTCTCCAGCCTTGTGTCATGATTTTTAAGACAAGGTCTTTCCCTGGGACCTGGGGCTGGGCTGGTGGTCTGTATCCCCAGAGCTGGGATTGACAAGTGTACAGTGCTGTAATAGCACGAATTTGGTTTGTATAAATGAGACTCAGAGCCAATGTAGACTATGGGGGAAGGCTGAAATATCAGAAGAGAGGAAGCACCACAGTCAGTTCTCATCCAGCTGTCTTATAACTTCCTCAGCCTCGCTCCTAGTCTTCTGCCTGTGCTTCTGTCTCTGCCTGGTTTCTACAGCCCTTATATACCCTATCCCATTCAGATCAGGATTAAAGGCATGTAGCCTTGAACTCACAGAAACAGAAGAAGTTCTGTCTCTGGAGTTATGGGATAAAGGATGTTGGTTACCACTCCGGCTTTCCCTGTGCTGGGATTAAAGGTGTGTGTGATTGACTCAGCTGTTTATCCTTCTATTCAAGGATTTCCTGAGCTGTCTGCGTAGGATTTGACTGTGTGGTCTCTCTGATATCCCAGGACTTATTAAATATTTAACATATATCCACACAGTGCCACACCTGGATCTTTTAAGCAAGGGTTCTGGGGGTCAGACTGGGGTCCTCAGGCTTTGAGTACATTACCAGCTGAGCCATGGCCCCAGTCTAGAAAGTGACTTTCTAAGATCATTAGAAACAAATAGAACCTTCTGTGAAAGGCTCTCCTCTCTGCTCCCTCCGCCACGCCTGAGAAAAGTTAGCTAAGACACAAGAACATTTGAGCCCTTAGTACTTCACAAACCCTTTCTCCTCCAGAAAGCCTGCCCGAAGCAGATTCCACACAGGAGGCAGGCTGCCCAAGTTCAAGCATCCCATCCTAGAGAGACACCCACAAGCTTTTGAGCCAAAGGGATCTGGACAGGAAGCTGAGCTCTCCATGTGTTGAGTGGAAGACACCCACTCTGAGACATCTTCATCATCTGTGTAGAGTGGGGTAAGTAATGCTCACTTCTCAGAGTAGTTAAGGGGCTGGCAGTGGGGGAATGGGGGGAAGGAGGGGGTGACAGCCAAGGTCTCCTGTCCTCCTAATCTAAGGACGCTGGGTTGAATCTCATCTCAGCCTCTATAAGAAATTAAGATCCACAAAGACAGTCATTCTTCCCCAGGTTTGGATTGTGCCTCTTTCCTTAGAAGGCAGAGAGGCTGCTGCTCTGGGTCTGGGTTTAAATACTTCTCCTGTGTGAAGTTCCAAGGACTGTGTCTGTGCTCACACTAAGGATCAAAAGGCCAAAAGACAGAAAGGACAGAGAGGCTGGAGCTGCTCCAGGTTCCCACCAAGAGTCCTGAGCGGAGTTGCTGCTCATTGGGAATCCTGGATAGAAGAAACAGAAAAGCTCAGTGTGAATGAATTAAAAGACCATGGCAACCAAAGGGGACACAGGCTGTTCTGAGGTTTCCAATATGGGGGCAGGGTATTGCAAGTCTCTCCTCTGCATATCCCCATCAGCTTTTTCCAATCTGGCCTTTTGGAGTAACAGAAGAATAGCCAACAGCTTCCACAGTTACATCGCTTACTCATTCTTTTTTAAAACAGTTGCAGCCACCAAGACAATATCAAGTAGCTAGGATTGTGCTGTTGGTGTTAGGCTGCTGGGGACTTAAACCACACTGAGATGTGTGCACATAAGTGCATGCATATGGTGTGGATTGGATATGCGTGTATGCAAAGCATATGAGTTGAGAAACTAAAATCCTGGAGTACACAGTTGCCATGCAGGACCTTGTACTCTGGTCACTGCTGCGACCTCAGTGTCCCCCAGGAACCTGTGTAAAATCCCTTTCCCCAGCAGTGCCCAGGATATTATAAATTCAAAGCAAACAAACAAATAAACAACAACAACAACAAAAGACCTTACCAACAAGACAAAGAGGAGAGAAGGAAAACCAATTCAGAGACTAAAGAAACAAAGTTATTCCTGACCATGCATGTCCTGGGACTATGCTCTCAAGCATTCCTATGCTCCTCTTAGCTCCTCTCTTGGCCGTAGCAAACTGAGTCCCAAATCGCACTTGTAATCACCATCCCACCTGGGGACTAGGCTGCGGCTTCATGGCTTCCACCCCGACCCCGTCTTCCCATCTCATTTTCCCTTTTCCCTGGAACTCACAGGAAGACACTGACCCTCAGTGCTCTATCAGCACATCTCAACACAGTAGTAAGGCTGCCCAAGCCCTCTATCTTGACTCTGTCAAGAGCTAGAGAAGCCCAGGCTGTGGCTGCTCAGCCCAGGACCTGCAGGCAGATCCCGGAGTCCAGGTCCTGCGCGGCCCTCTGCCGCCCCCTGCTGGGTCCTGGCCTGCACAGCCTCTGACTCCCCAGCAACTGCCCATTCATTCACCTATCAACCATCTCTAAAACGGGCTTGCTGACACTACTCACTAAGCTGGAACCCGTAAGAAGTCATTTGTTGCAAGGATCCCATCTTCAATGAGTTTCTTAAAAACAGGTAGCCAGCAGTTGCGGCACACGCCTTTAATCCCAGCAGAGGCAGGAGGATCTCTGAGTTCGAGGCCAGCCTGGTCTACATTGCTCCTTACAGAACAGCCAGGGCTACAGAAAGAAACCGTGTCTCAGTAAACAAAAACAACAAATTCAACAACAACAAAAAGGCACCAAAAGATTAAAGCTACTTTACAGAGTCACAGTCCTGTTAAAAGCTTATTCATCCCTGAATCATACGTAACTATCTGCTTGCTATTTACCAGATACTATGTCAAAACCAAGGCTAAGAAAAGGAACAAAAAAGAAACAATCCCTAAGACATTTATCTTGCCCTGAATCAACACAGCAGCAGTGAGTCAGGCTGGAAACAGGTGCTGGGGGTGGGGGCGGGGTTAAAAATCAACTGATAAGGGGACAAGGGACAAAGGGACTCAGGTAAGAAGTCAGGAGAGAAGCCGCCAGGAGCCTGCACCCAAGGGGTGGGGGTGAGGGGCAGGCTGAGCAGAGGGTGGGAAGGAAGGACAGACACTGGCCTGTCATCTAAGAGCACTGAAGCCATGGAATGCTGCAAAGCAAGGCTGCAGTCTCTCTATTCTTGCCCCTGGCTGACCTCTTCTCCTCCAGGCTCCAAGAACAGCATCCCTCGGTGTCTGTCTCCTGTTCTTTCCTGTCTACACTCTCTTCCTCGTAGTTCTGATTGTAAACAACACTCACACCTGGCTGGTGTCTCTGTGTGGACCTCTCTGCAGACTATGCGCGTGACATACACTCTGCCTGTGCTCGGGTTTCCTAGGCAAGACCTTAACATCTCTACATCTAATGCTGATCCGTCCTCCCTCACTCCCAGCCCCATTTCTTTTAACTTTTTGGTTAGTACACAGAGAAATGAGTTATACTGTCACATGTTCATATGCACATATGAACCTTGTTTATTCACCCCCCATTCACTGCCCTCCCCCACTCCACAGAGCCCCCTTTGCTGGTTCCTGTCCTCCCCCCACAGGTCCCTCTGCTTTCATGACACTTATATTCCATTATCCTCTCTTGCCTGCCCCCCATCTTGACTGTTTCCTCTCCTCTCACGGTCTCTTCTCCTTTCATGTCACACACACACACACACACACACACACACAAATTTTTAATCTAGCTTTTGTTTCTAAGTGAAAACATACAGTACTTGTCTTCCTATCGCTTATTTTGCTCAACATGATAATCTCCAGTTCCATCTACTAAAAAAGTCCTGATTTCTTTCTTCTTTACACGTAAATATAATCCTACTGTGGATATGTACCACATTTCCTTTTTCTATGCATCTGCTGATGGACTATAAAACCCAGAGGCCTTAAAGAGAGAAGCCAATAAGTCGGCACAAATAACAGCATTATTTAGGTATGAAAAGAGAGAATTATTCAAAAGACTAACTTCCAAACAAGAAAGGAAAATAAAGTAATATATCCTAAAACAGACTTGCCAAAGAGTTCTTTATTTAACTTAAACAGAACTGGTATAAATGAATAGTGTGTGTGTGTGTGTGTGTGTGTGTGTGTGTGTGTGTGTGTGTGTATAGTCAACAGAAAACCGTGCCAAGTATAAAAATATTTTATAGGAAAATAAATGTGGAAGACTCTGAACATATGGGAAGATGTTCTCCTCTAGTATAACTGAAGAAATTAAAATAGCTTGTTTTCATTTAGGAAACTGGCAAAAAAAAAAAATCTTCTCTGGTGCAGGTAGGAACCTCTCCCTCACCCCCTCTTCCTCACTGAGGGTGCAGGCAGAGCAAGTGCATGCATCCTTCTCTTCCTTCCCCCACCCCCACCCCCCACCTCCCACCCACCCCCTCGAGACAGGGTTTCAGAGACAAGGCTCCGTCTGCCGTAGACTGTAGACTGGCCTCAAACTCACAGAGATGCGCCTGTCTCTGCCTCCAAGGTTCTGGGGCTAAAGGTGTGTGCCACCACCACCTGGTATATTCATTCTTTTTCTTTTTTTACTTCCTGGGGAACCTGTGTGTACCAAGTGGCATGCTCTGCCACCAAGTTACAGCTACAGCCTGGATGCATCAAATTGCTGTTTTATTTTAGAATCTATATCAAAATTTAAAAGGTATATGTTCATTCACATACCAAATAATTTAGGTGACACGGGTGTCAGTAATTGTACATACTGTCTTTGTTAGTCTTTATTGCTACAATGAAACACCCTGACCCCAAAAAAAAAATGAGCTGGGGAGAAAGGGGTTTATTTTGCTTACACTTCCACATCATAGTCATCACTGGAGGAAGTCAGGACAGGAACTCAAGCAGGGCTGGAACCTGGAAGGAAAGCTGACGCAGAGCACATGGAGGAGTGCGTGCTGCTTGTTGGTTTGCTCAGCCTGCTTTCTAGCAGAAGCCAGGACCACCAGCCCAGGGGTGACACAACCCACCATGGCCTGGGCCCTCCCCCATTGATCACTAAATGAGAAAACGCCTTATATCTGGATCCACAGAGGCTTTTCTTCAGCTGAGGCTCCTTCCTCTCTGATGATTCTAGCTTGTGACAAGTTGACGCACAAAACCAGCCAGTGCACTATCCTTGTGTATGTAAAGAGTTCTTCCTGACAGAATTTTTATAAGAGAAAACTGCAAAGTACACATCAAAGTATGTAAATTAGGGCCTGGAAAAATGGCTCAGGTGGTAAGAGCACTTACCTGGTATTTGGTAACTGTGAAGAGCATAGTTCAGATCCCAGCACCCATATAAGCTAGATATGGCCCTGCCGATGCCTGTAACCCCCGGCACTGAGACAGACAGATACAGGAGAATCACTGGAACTCTCTGGGTACCAGCCTAGCTGAAACAAAAAAGCTAGCAACTAAGTTGATAACCGCTCATACCTGCATGATGAAGTCTCCATAAAAGTCCCTAAACTGAACCATCCAGATAACTTAGATGCCTGGCAGGAGGGTGGGGTACCTTGGGAAGACAGAAGGCCCGCACCCTTCTCTACCATACCTTGTCCTGTGGGTCTTTTTCTGGCTATTCATCTTTCCCCTTATCTCTCAGCTATAAGCAGCCTGTAATCCAGTGTTACTCTGAGTCTGTGAGCTTCTCACAAGGTAATGATCCCAGAGGAAGGAGACACTGGAATCCCCAGTTTATAGCTGAAGTCGGAATTGCTGGTTCACAATTTAGAGCGTGAGATCTGCAGCTAAAGAGGTAACAACAGCCTTGAGGTTCTGAGCCTTAATCTGTGGGCTGTGGATCTAGTGCTCAAGCTGAGTAAAACAAACAGGATCTTCACTCAGATTGGGTCTTCCGGAAAATTCACTAATCCATGGGAAACACCTCACATACACTTTAGTAACTGAAAGTATCTATGTTGAGTGGTAAGTAGGAAAAATAAAAATTGTGTATGTCAGCAATTCCAGTGTTTGGGAAATGTTGCTGGGAGGGTCAGAGGTTATCTTCAGCTCTAGAGCTGTTTTGGAGACTCTGCCTTAAAAATCAAAACCAGAAGCCAGCTGAGGTGGTTCACACCTGTGACCCAGGCACTTAGCCTGAGTGAGGAGATGGACTGTGAGGCCAGCCTCGGGGGACACAGCACAGCTGAGATTATTCTAAGATATAAGAAACCCTCCCTCAAGAAACTAAAACACGGCTGCGTGTGATGACGCACACCTTTAATCCCAGCACTTGGGAGGTAGAGGCAGGTGGAGCTCTGTGAATTTCAGGACAACCAGGGCTACACAGAAAAGCCATCTCTGGTAAGAAAGAGAGGAGAGGGAGAGAGAGAGAGAGAGAGAGAGAGAGAGAGAGAGAGAGAGAGAGAGAGAGAGAACTAAAACAAGGCAGAGGGAATTAGACCAAGCTTCATCTAGCTAGACAGATGCACTCATTTTAATAGCTACCGCTTGGATCTGAAGTCAGAACAATCCTTCTGTTACTATGGGTGCTTGGACAATTCAGTGAACTTTCTGAGCTTCTGGTCCTTCACTTGAAACAGGAACCATTGTCACTGAGGTCTTCTGAGAATTGGGCATACTGTGCACTGACTCATCAATCCTCCATCCCTAGGTTCTCAAAGTGTGGGCCCTGGACCAGCAGAGTCACTGTCAGCCGGAGACTCAGTAAAAATGAACGCTATCCCCTCCTAACAATTAGCTCTCAGGAGACACCAGGAATCTGGGTTTAACTCGCCCCCAGGTGAAGCCTGTTACATTGACAGACATGAGCAGCAGAGCGCTCAGACACAGAGACAGGCTGGTCTCTGCAACACATGAAAATCTCGCCAACCTTCTATCTGAGCGTGGTGGTGCTCACCTTTAATCCTAGCACTTTGGAGACAGAGGTAAATGCGTCTCTATAAACTCGAGGCCAGTCTGGTCTACACAGTGGGGTTAAGGACAGCTAGGGCTATGTAAAGAGACCCTGTCTCACAAAACAAAGAGATCCCCTTCCATCCCACCATAACAGAAAGTTATTTTAAAATGCTATTAATGTTGGAAGAGAATCTTTCCAAACAAAGCAAAAAGATTTGAAATAAAAATAGTGCTGACATTTAAATCCCAATGCTGTTTTAAATGATCTCTGTAAACAGGTCTGCTGTCTGGGAGCAGCTTGCCCGCAAAGGCACGTCAGTATGACCTGGACTTGAACTCTCCTTGGCCAAAACTCACTGATAAATTGGCAAAGTTTACTACTCTGCTTACGCTATTAATTTCACTAGCTGCAAACTCCACAATCAAGTTAACCTCCCACACTGAGGGGATAAGCAGGTATGACAGCTGGGAAAGAATTTTGTAAATTATTATATAGCTCTTTAGGAAAAAAAATCACACAGAGGATAAGCAGAAAGAGTCTCCCCTCAAGAGCAAATTGATTCATTTTTGTCTTGTTATTTTCTCTGTCATACAAGTCCCAGAATTCAGTGGTATGCTTTTTAATTTTTTTTTAATAAATGGTGTTTGCCTACATGTATGTCTATACACCACATACATGCCCAGTGCCCACAGAGGCCAAAAGAAGGCCTCAGATACCTGAAAACTAGAGTTACAGATAGTTGTGGGGCAGCCATGAAGGTACTCACCATGCTGGGAACCCCACTTTTGACACATTTTAGCAGAAGGCTTCTTAGAGCAGGATTAATACACAGCAGATACCAAAGAACTCAAGTTTTAGTGATGACATCCTCTCACTTGGCCTTAAAGCATATTCTTGTCAAGATTCTATTCCGCTGGAAATCTGTTTGAGTCTAGTTTGACTTTAACTTTCCTCCTTAAAAAACCATCAACAGTAACGTCTTTAAAAGGAGAAGAGGGTTTGTGGCTCTTTGGATACAAGGAAAGCAGGCAGAGAAGAGCTGAGAAACATCCCACTTTAAGGGAGAGAAGATAAAAAGGACACATAGACAGTGAGTGATGTAGAAACAGCACCGACCAAGCATATTGCACTGCATCTCACTTTCCCATCATCACAGGGACAGATGTACTGCCATCACCTGCACCACAGACAGACTGTCATGGGGTCACTCTGAAAAAACAAATGACTTTCAGTATGTAATATTCTGACACAAGCAAACATTCGTAGCCTGCTAGTTGCTATTATTCAATTACTACCAGAGAAAATAAGGATCAACCGAAGGGGCTAAGTGACCGACCCAGACATTCTGAGGATAGTACACGCTTAGGAACACATTGGCTTGGGGAGTCCCAGACCAGACAAAACCAACCTGAAATACAGACCTGTACAAACACCTACACTTTGGGAAAAAAAACAGATTTATTTCATTTTTAAAACTCAATACTTCTCCCTCCCCGTCCCTCCCGTGTGTGTGTGTGTGTGTGTGTGTGTGTGTGTGTGTGTGTGTGTGTGTGTGTGTTTCCAAATGCCTATAGAAGCCAGAAAAGAGCATCAGATCCCCTAGAGCTGGAGTTAAAGATAGTTTGAGCCACCATGTGGATGCTTCGAACCAAACTCAGGTCCTCTGCAAGAGCAGCAAATGCTTCCCTATACTTAACTTTTATACCAACAGGCCAGACTGTCACTATATTGGTGGGATATTTTTCCAGCCTTTCTTTTTACTTATTCTTTTAAGAAATGTAGCATGGGTCTGAGGCCCTAAGTCTGTGTCCTTAAAATATCAAACACAAGTCCTTGGAATGTGGGAACAATACTCTGCTCTCACCTGTCACTCTATGGGAGGCTTAGCAAAAGCTTAACATGTCAAATTATTAGATGAGTCAGCCAAGCACTGTTGAGGATGTACACTCTTCAGCAAATCTAGGCATTCTTAGCAGGAAAGTGTTGTGGGATATTTGTTTATTGTGTGAAGGTGTATTGCTAGGATTAGTATAATAAAATGCTGAATGGGCCAATCAATACTAGGCAGGAGGTATAGGTAGGACTTCAGGGTAGAAAGAGAAAGTAGCAGGAGGAATCTAGGAGAGAGAGAGAAACAGAGAGAGGGGGAGGGAGAAAAGGAGAGAGCAGGAGGGGAGGTACATGATGAGCATAGATGAATAGAAACAGGTTAATTTAAGCTGTAAGAACTAGTTAAAAACAAGCCTATTAAGGCCAAGTTTTCGTAATTAACAAGTCTCCGTGTCATTATTTGGGAGGTGGCTGACGGGACAGAGAAAGACTAGTTACATATGACGTCCAACGTGGAGGCACATATGTCCACACAGGACCTGAGTAAGCTCTTTTTTAAAGTTTCAAGCACACAAACAAGGAGCCTATGTGGATTCCTAGTGCTGCAGTCTCTCAGGCTGGCCACTGCTCAGCAGTATGCAGAGACAACGCTCCCTGCCCCTGCGTGTGGCCTGAAGCCAGCTGTCAAAGCAGTACAGTGGCTGCCATGCTATTTAAGGTTTGTCTTGTGGTCAGAGAACACTGCAGGCTTGAAGTAAAGTTGTCCAGACCAAAAAAAAAAAAAAAAAAAGTTTGTTTTTAGAAAGGAAAAAAAAAAAAAAAGGCCCAAGCACCAATAAAGAGGACAAGTAGCCCAGATGATCCAGCCTCTCAGAATGCCTCTGTTGCTGTTTCCTCAAAAATCTACAACCAGAATAACTTCAAAGCTGTTAACTAAGATGGTCCAGCCTCACTACTCTAGACAGGACTTCAGATAAGCCCTACCTACACTGTTCCATTACATAAAGACTGGACAACAGGGGCTAGAGAGATGGCTCAGCGGTTAAGAGCACCGTCTGCTCTTCCAGAGGACCCGGGTTTGATTCCCAGCACCCACATGGCAGCTAACAACTGTCTATAGTCCCAGTTCCAGGCAAACACCAAGGCAAATAAATAAATAAATAAATAAATAAAGTTTTTTTTTAAAAAAAAAAAAAAAAAAAAAAGAAGAAGGAAAAAAAAAAAAAGACTGGACAACAAATGAAACAGCTAGCTGTCCCATGACCTGACCATTATCCTGATTTTCTCAGGGTCCCCGAAAGATGCCAGTGCCCCCAGACAACAGAAAGCAGTCTAGAGAATATAAAGCCCACATTCCCCAGAGGTGGGGTGGGTGGGTTTTGTTTTAGAGGGGTTTTTTTTTTTTTTTTTTGTCATTTGGTGAGCTATGGATGTTTATCATCATTTAGGAAGATTGAGATTACAAATTGTTATCAGCAATGATCAGGAAAAAAGCTGAACAAAGATTAGAACCAGGGATCTATTTCTGAAGGGAAAAGGGGGGATACAGTATAGAAATGAGGTAAAAAGGTGGATTGTTGAATCTACTTTTAAACAACCACTAGTCTCAAACATTTTACATTGGTATAGATTTTTGTATATTAATACAAATTTAATGTTATTTCATGCTGTATATTTGTTTCTAATCTTGTTTAAGGTATTGTACCTATGCAGCTTATTTTAAAATGTAATGTAAATTTCTAGTCCTTGAAAGTTATTATTATAAACTATTTAGGACAATTAAGAAACACAAGTTAGTAGTTAGTCACCTAACAAACAATCAAATTTGTGGCCTTGTTAGGTATGTTTTCAAGGTCAAACAGAGATATACTTTAGATAGATAAGTGGTCTTCAAACACTTTGGAGACCTACAAAAGATGGCATTTAAGGGGGCTGGAGAGATGGCTCAGCGGTTAAGAGCACTGTCTGCTCTTCCAGAGGACCCGGGTTCGATTCCCAGCACCCACATGGCAGCTAACAACTGTCTATAGTTCCAGTTCCAGGCAAACACCAAGGCAAATAAATAAATAAATAAATAAATAAATAAATAAATAAAAAGATGGCATTTAAGATGTTTTGATAACCTAAGGCTTTTCATGACTGTAAGAAACATCTGTTCCTGGCAGCACCAATTTACTTAAAAAAAAAAAAAAAAAAAAGATGATGGGCATTAAAGAACCTCCATATGGAGTTTGCTTTTATTGTGCCAAAGTTAGTCACTGGGCAAGAAACTGCCCTTTCCTCAACTGCTGACAGTATGCTGCCCAATCAAACAAGCAGAATACAAAAGAAAGTGATGCCAAACTTTGCCAAGACAAGGTAGGACAGTCCTTCAAAATTCCTGCTTCACAAAAAAATCTATGTCAGATATTCTAGGCCTGTAGGCCAAAGATGAACACCCCAACATTGCAGAAGAAACTTGGGTGACTGTCCAGGTAACCACATCTTTGTCCTATTTTTTATAGTTTTAGAAGTTGCTTACTCTGTACTTCCTGTTTACTCAGGAAATAATATATCCTTTTCAGGTCTTTGATGGAATTAAAGACTACATAGTTATAGTTACAATTTTCCTTGTTAACAAATTCAGAAAAGAAGCTGTAAAATACATAGGGTTTAGAGACATAAAAGCTTAAATTGTTAATCTAAGGAAATGTTTTAAGGTCTAAAAAGACAGTTTTAGGTTGGTAATACAAGTTAGGATAAAAAGCAAATTAAGGCAAAACTTTGAACTCACTAAGATAGGATAGATAATATAATATTTTCTCTAAAATTGTCAAATAAAATAGACTGAACATTGTGAATGCAATTCTTACCTGATAATTGTTCTTATTGCATATAGTTTTACTATGCTAGAGTTCAAACTCTATTTAGACAAAAAGGGGGAAATGTGGGAGATATGTACAGTGTGTGAAGGTGTATTGCTAGGATTGGTAATAAAAGGTTGAACGGCCAATAGCTAGGCAGGAGGTATAGGTGGGACTTCCAGGCACAGGGAGGAAGTAGGAGGAGAAATCTACTAGGAGAGAGAGAGAGAGAGAGAGAGAGAGAGAGAGAGAGAGAGAGAGAGAGAGAGGGAGGGAGGGAGGTCATGGAGGAAGCAGGATGAGTGGTACATGACGGAGTGTAGATAAATAGAAATGGGTTAATTTAAGTTACAAGAGGTAGTTAAAAACAAGCCTAGGGGCTGGAGAGATGGCTCAGCGGTTAAGAGCACCGTCTGCTCTTCCAGAGGACCTGGGTTCGATTCCCAGCACCCACATGGCAGCTAACAACTGTCTGTAGTTCCAGTTCCAGGCAAACACCAAGGCAAATAAATAAATAAAGTTTAAAAAAAAAAAAAAAGCCTAAACTAAGGCCAAGCTTTCCTAATTAATAAATCTTTGTATCCTTATTTGGGAGCTGGCTGGCGGAAAAGAGAAAGACTCTTTGCAGGAAAATTTCTGGTTATTATAATCTGCTGAAACAAAATTCCTGTGCTAAAGTCTTAAGTTTCAGTATTTAGAATATAGAGACAGAATCATGGACAATGTAATTATATTGAAATAAAGTCATTAAGGTGACTCCTAATCCACCATGAGTGATGATGTCCTTATAAACAGATGCAGGAAGAACTTTGACACACACAGTGAATGACTGTAAAAACACACAGGGAGAAAACAGGCGCACATACCAAGAAAAGATGCCTTAGGGGGAAAAAAAACAGACTGTCAACATCTTAGTCTTTAACTCTCAGCCTCTCAGAGCAGTAAAAAGATTCATTTCTGTTCCCCAGCCTGAGGTGCGTTATTATTTATTACTTGAGTCATAGCAAACTATATACAACTTTTCTTTTTTTTTTAAACATTTATTTCTATTTCATGTGAATTGGTGTTTTGCCTGCATGTATAACTGTGTAAGGGTGTCAGATCTTGGAATTACAGACAGTTGTTAGCTGCCATGTGGATGCTGGGAATCGAACTCAGGTCCTCCGGAAGAACAGTCAGTGCTCTTAACCGCTGAGCCATCTCTCCAGCCCAACTTTTCAAACCTTCAGAGTGATGTGTACAAACTGCCCAGAATATATCCTTTTGTGTACTGATACTTAGAAGATATCTAATTGAAGAACTAAAATATTCTTTGCTAAGATGAAACATTCCTTACAAGTTTTAATATTTAGATATTGTACCAAGATATGCAGTAGCTTGTTTTCCAGGTTGGCTCCATCGACCACAATGTCAACAACAGAGAACAGCCCTCACATCTGTTCTGAATGTGCACTTCACACATTCGTGGTTACCAAATGTACTCGCTGCTTCACCCTGACCTGGGGCACAGAGGCCCAACATGCAGCTCAGAATTTTTGTTGTTATTATAGTTTATATATTTTGTTTTGATTTTGATGAGGTTTCACTATTTAGCCCTGGCTTTATGTAGACCAGGCTAGTTGCCAACTCACAGAGATCCACCTGTCTCTGCTCCCTGGGAGTCTGGAGCTCAGCATTTTGTGAATAGACATTGCACAATCAAGCTAACTGAAATCTTTGAAATGACCCTGAAACTGGACCCACAGCTTTAAAACATTTGGTCTAATCAGTGTCAGGGAAAACAAAAAGCTGTGCAGTATGTCAGGAATTGTACGTTAGGTCACACCCGTCAGGACTGTGGCAGGCATTCCACCATTCCACTCCGTGGTCCCTCCGTGACTGCCCTGTCTTCGTGCCTTTGGTTTCTAAAATTCCTTTGGGTTTGGACCCTTCTCTGCTCATGCTCTGTTTTCTCTCTCTAGATTATCTCAGCCAATCATATTGTCTGTTTGGTTTGCAGTTGGGTTTTAGGGGTTTTTTTATGGTTTGACTTTTTTATTGTAACATTTCAAACTTATAAACAGTGGATGGGCACTGTTAATAAAATAAAGTTTCTGAAATTACTATATTTAGAGATGACTTTATTACATGAAAGTTTTTTGAAAGACAGGGTTTCTCTCTGTAGCCCTGGCTGGCCTGGAACTGGCTCTGTAGACCAAGCTGCCTTCGAATTCAGAGATCCACCTGGCTCTACCTCTCAAGTGCTGGGATTAGAGGTGGTACCACCACTGTCTAGGGTATTGTTTTAAATTTCATCTATCTGTCAGCAGTTCTTAGATTTACTTCTCCAAGTCAGGAACTTTCTAGCATTTCAAATTTTCATATCCAAATGCCTACCAAATATCCATCTTTGGCTGTCTCAGAGACAATGTGAAAAACACTTCTGATATCTAACTACTGATCTATGTACCTTGCCCCAGAGTAGCCCTCCATTCATCTTTCCTAAATTAGGAAAAGACACTCCATCCACCCAGTGCTCATGCAGAAACTGGAATGCCTTCTTGTCATGATAATTTTTCAGTGACCTCCTATATCCAATGCTGTGAGAAATTCTAATATTCAAGATACCAATGGATGGATCAGTGGATAGACTGAGATGCATCTTGACCTACTCACTTCCTCACTACCTTAAATCCATTCTTAGAAATGTATCCTATTGTTTTCTAAGCAAGCTAAGTCCACCTTCTTTCACTTTCTAATGCATTTTCAACCTCAAGAACAATTTTCTAAAGCCACAAAGTCGATGTTTTCATTCTCTTGTTCTCATGGATGCATATATATCTTTTAAGATTTTTTTCAGTCACACTGTACCTAAGACAAAAACCCAAACCCAGGTAATGGGGAGGTAGGAGGGCTAGAGAAGGCTCTAGGGTTACAAGTGTGTACTGCTCTTCCAGAGAAGCAAGGTTGGTTCCTAGCATCCACATTGAGCATCTCATAACTGGAATTTGCTGTAACTCCAGTTCCAGAGTATTCAAGCCCTCTTCTATCATCCACAGGCACCTGAACACGCATGGCATATGATCACTCATATACTTAAATAAAAATAAATCTTGGGGAAGGGACAGCATCCATAGCAAAAACTGTTGTTCTCAGACACAGAAGCATTTAGAAAAGAAAACCATTTACAAAAATATCTGTGGGCTAGTGAGATGGCTCAGTAGGTAAAAGCCCTCGATGCTCAGGCCTGAAACCTGAGGTTGATCCCTGGAATCCTTGATAGAAAGAGACTCCCAAAGGTGTCTGCTTTTCCTCCACACACAATAGTAATAATAAATACAATTTTTAAATAAAAAAAAAACATAAAACACTTGCAAGAGTGTTTAAGTGAGTTTAGTAAAAGGACTACTTTATCAAATGTATACACACCAGAGTTTCCAGGTTTAAAACTGGTCAGTTTATGGTGGGAAAGGGGCCATTTTCTCTCATGATCCCAAAACCTTATATCTCCAAACCTTCACATTTAAAGTCGGCAAAAAAATTGTTCTGTCAGAGAATCAGTATCATATGAGAAATGCTAAATATTTTCCTCTTTGGAGACTTTAAGTAATTAGACATTGTCCTATATTGTTTATTTCGGAGCACAAAATAGTTTGCAGTTTCTGCTGTGGGACATCAGCACTGACTGATGTCATAAGCCTTTGTTCCACATGGCTGAATCCCAGCATATTTGAAGTCTTCAACTTTACATACTCTCCACTCATGTTTTATTCCAGTCTCGTGGCTTTCTCCTGGATTCATGAAACTCCTCTTTCTAGTGCATACCTACCCAATCATACTATTTTCCCACTAACTATCACTTCTTCCAAATCCCAATATAAGTTAAGTTCTCCTGTTGGCCAACCACTGAGCTCTACATTATCAGTTAGGATATCTTTGGTTACCAGTAAAGAAAGACCAAACATTTAACAGGGACTTTCATATCCTGGATGTTTTGGGACATGCAGAATAACAGCTACCACCCACTAAGGTATGTAGTTTTATGTGATTTGTCATGTAGTAAACAGAGTTTATTGTACTGCCCCAAACAGTATTAACTGCATGTGAGGATACCTGAAATATGGCTCACCCAAGTGGAGGATTAAATCTTAATTTCAATTCATTGAAATTATGGAAAAATAAAGTATGTGACTTCTTTTCCAATTGTAAATGTTAGAAAATATAAATACTGACCCAAATAAAGTTAAACAGCTAAGTATATATGTTTAAAATATATGCTATATTTCCAAGACAAAAATGTAACTTATAACTAAACTTTAATATTGACCATCAGTTGAAATAATAGTATCCTGGAGTTAAAATAAAATGTATTACTAAAGTTAATTTCATCTGACTTTTATGTTTTAATGTAGCAGCTAAAAAAATTAAGTTATGATGGGCATGGTGGCATACACCTTTAATCCCAGCATCGGAAAGTCAGGGCCAGATGGATCTCTATGGGTTTGAGACCAACCTGATCTACATAGTGAGCTACAGTCTATTCAAAGCTACAAAGCAAGAACTTGCCTAAAAAGAAAATAAAAGTAGTTAGCATTATATTTACATTAGCAAGCACCAAACCAAACACTTAAATAGTTACACAACCATTAAGTCAAAACATAAATTTAATAGTTTCTCCTCGAGGGTTTTAAGGAAGCTGAAAGGAAAATCATAAATGAATTAGTATTTTTTTTAACCTAAGTGTATAATACAGCTGAAACTGAGTTGGAGCTTGAAAGCAAAGTAGACAAAGAGTCAGGTAAAGATGACAAAGAGTTAACAGTAGCTTTGGTTCGGCAGAAGAAATGGGAAGGAAGACCCAGGTATCTTTGAAAAACACTTGCAGGTGGAGTGGAGCTCTCTCTATTACAAAGTCCCAGATTAGCCTAGAACTCCTTATATAAAGCAAGGTCCACCTGCCTCTGCCTCCTGAAAGCTGCAATTGAAGTCAGTTGCCACCATGCCCAGCTGAACTGGCACTTTTTACTTGATTATTTGAGATTCTTTCCTAATTTACTTTTTTCTTACCCCAAAACAGAAAACGAACTTAATACTCTTGTGTAATGAGATCATTAGTTAAAATGTTTTCATTCAAGTTCTATAATTTCATTATTTAGGTGTAATTAAATTCTGATTTTCTTTAAATCAAATATTGCAGTTTCTTTTAATTGTGCTTCCAAAGAAATATAAATACATAAAGAAATATATAAAAGCCATGTCCATAAGCGCAGCAATCAGAAGGCTGACGTCGGGAGTTTCAGGTCAGCCTAGGGTACAGAGTGAGACCTTGTCTCCAAAAATAAAATTGAACCGGCAAGATGCTTCAGCAGGTAAAACTGCCTGACGACCTGAGTTCGATCCCCTGGACCTACAGAGTAGGAGTTGAAAACCGACTCCCACAAGGTGTCCCTGACGTTTATTCGCCACAACTTCGATCACGTGTGCCCATATACAAATAAATAATGCAAGAAATAAAAAAAAAAAATCATAATTCGTGCTTTATCACCATAACTTCAGAATTCACTGAGCATGTCTATTTAAACTAGTCACAAAGGTATCACCAGTGTGACTTGTGCAAACAGGTTGCAGATAAACGAAGCGACTGCAGCGCTGATAAATGACTGAGTTGTTCCCCCAAAACTTAGGAGGTCCGGTAAAGACCCGCCCATAGCATCGTCATCAGAGGCCCCTCCCAATGGCGGGGCGTGCTTTCACCTTACACGCTTTTCTACCCCTGGGCGCCGGCCTGTGCTGAACTCTGTTCGGACTTTAGGGGCAGACGCCGAGCTCCCGAAGGCATTCGGGTCACCTTCGGACAACACACCCACAAGGTCGGAAAGCTCAGTCTTTCCAGAAAAGGACACGCCTGAGCCGCAGGGCGGAGCTCGCATGAAACACGCCCTCTTGATAGTGCTTCCGGGACAGGGGGCGGGACCTCCGGAAGTGGCGGGTCGCAGTCGGAGGCTCGTTGTTTCTGCGGTGGCTAAGGAGGGAGAAGCCGGAGCTGAAGCACCTTGGTTGGGTGTGAGGTGTGGTAACCTCTACACCGCTGGAAGCCAGGACAAGGAGCTGCCGAGCGGCGGTGGGAGAAGCACCCGGTTTCCGAGCTCACCATGTCTCGAGGCTCCATCGAGATTCCCCTCCGGGATACTGACGAGGTGGGTGCCGAGTGTGGAGCGGGGGAGGGTTGTGAACTTGGACGATCCCAGCTCTGACTTTGCTCCGCTTGAGGGGAGAGCTGCGGTCGAGCTCCCCGACCGAGGTTCCATTCACTCTCTGGCTTTTCTAGCTGCAAGGACTTCGGGAAAGTTCGCCTGCAGCCTCTCCTTGTTGACAGTCCTCGGCTCGGCTGTCTTCCTAATTCCGGAGCTCAGGGGTGTGAGCGCCGTGCAAACCTCCCCGATTGCAGAAGGCGCTGCATGCCCCCCGGGTCTACCTGCTGCTCAGACTCGCAGGGTTTTTTTAAAGCCTCTCGGAGGATCTCAGCAGTCGCTCTTAGTGCCTTCGAGGCAGAGTCTGTGAAGGCACACTGTTCCACAGCTCCCTCGGCGAGATAAGGGGCCCGAGATTTAGCCTCTCCGGTGTGCTGGATAGCAATGATCCACTCTCTTCCATGGGCGGTGTGCGGTTTTTCTGAATAAAGCTCCAGTTTTGCTTCAGTCTTACTGGATATTTCACACTTTAATTTTTGATCGAGATAGAATTTATTTCTAAACTTCGGTAGTCTTGGGTATATTTCATAACACTTTTCTTATTTTTGGTGTCCACATCTCAGGCGTTGTTTGTGACACAAAATGCTGCCTCCGTGATTTATATTTACTTTGGCATTCAACTTTGCCTGGCCTCCGATCGTGTTTCTCAAGATCTCAGACCTATGAATGGCATCAGCACTCCATTGAATTATAGGTCCAGATTTCATTTTGTTTTTGAGTAAGCAAGTCCTTGGGAATTTTATAATTTTAGTGATGTGAAGACAACAGGATTAGTCTGCTTCTCTACCCTTTAACCAAATCAGACTACAACCTATTTGCCATGTGTTCCTTATACATGGACACCCCATTGAAAGTGGTTACGAATCCTTTGTATATACATATTGATTATCATTCAAAAAAACAAAGAAAAGAAAAATTATGAATTTTAAAAAGGAGATAAAACATTGATTTTGTGTTTTAGGTCATTGAACTTGACTTCGATCAGTTACCGGAGGGGGATGAAGTTATCAGTATCCTGAAGCAGGAACACACACAACTGCACATATGGATTGCTTTGGCGGTTAGTATTCATATAGCAAATTATTTGATGACTGGAAAAATGTGATTTTAACTTTCAAGTACACTAATAGCCCACATGTTTAAATCAGATCAATTGGATGTGCAGAGGGCTGGAGAGATGGCTCAGAGCATTGGCTGCTCTCTCAGAGGACCTTGGTTCAATTTCCAGCACCCACATGTCAGCTCACAACTACCTCGTAATTCCAGGGCATCTGGCAGCCTCACACAAATGTACATGTAGGCAAAACACCAATGCACATGAAATAAAAATAAATAAAATATTTTTAAGTGGATGTACAGGTGGCATTTATATGTGCTGACTTTATTACTTTTGAGTATAAGACTTGAAGTGGTGTAAGTGGGTCATATGGTCCTTGCCAACATTTGTTATTGTTGTTATTATTGAATATAGTCATTTTAACTAGGATGAGGTAGAATGTCCATATAATTTTTAAAATTTATTTTTTTTAGAATGTCTGTTTTATTTTTAAAGATATATTTAGTGTGTGTGTGTGTGTGTGTGTGTGTGTGTGTGTATGTGTGTGTGTTTGAATGCTTTGCCTGCATGCATGCTTGTATAATACAGCTTGTATGGCTCATGCCTTCAGAGGCCAAAGGGGTTGTTGGATCCCTAGAACTGGAGGTCTAGACAGTTGTTAGTTGCCATTCTGTTTGCTAGGAACCAAACCTAGGTCCCTGTAAGAGCAACAAGTGCTCTTGACTGCTGAGCCATCTTTCCATTCCCTGGTTGGTTGTTGTTGTTGTTGTTGTTGTTGTTGTTGTTGTTTAGGGTGATGTTGTTTGCAACAGAATCTCATGTGGCCCAGGCTGGCCTCAAACTTGCTATTTGGCTGAAGCTGGTCTTGAACTCCTAATCATCCTGCCAATACTTCCCAAATGCTGGGATTATAGGTTTTGCCACCATGCCCAGCTCACAGTGTACTTTTCATATATATTTTCTTGATGGTTAAAGATACTGAATATTTTTTATGTTCTTAGTAGTTTGTACTTACCCTTTTGGAAAGTATCTGTCATATTATTAGCCTGTTATTGGCTTATTCTTGTGTTTGTTAGTTTGTTGTTTTCTGAGTTCTTTATTCTAGAAATGGATTCTCTGTTAGGCTGACAAAGATTTTCTTCATTCTGTAAGCCATCTCCTGTCTGTTGACTCCTTTGCTATTCAGACTTTCACTTTATCATAGTTCTATATGTTGGTTTGTGTTTTTGCTTTCCTGAGATGTCTACTCAAAGAGTATCTTCCCAGCTAGGTGTAGTGGTGTACTTGTAAAAGCCAGCATTTCAGGATCTGAGGCAGGAGGATTATGTGTTTGAAGCTACTCTAGGCAACATATTGAGACTGTTTCCAAATAAAACAACAAAGTATCTTTTATTCACATGTTGCTATACAAACCAGTAGTGTTACTGACAGACATTGCTACAAGATCAAGTTTTCCTATTCCCTAGAGAGTAAGCCATTAATCATGTTATCATTTGGTAGAATTTATCTTAATGGCATGTACCTCCATAAAACACATCCCTAGGGAAGTTACTCATGTGTCCCAAAGTCACTGATAATTTTTGGTAGAACCAAAAGCAGAATCCAAGTTGGTTTTGAGACAGGGTCTCTTGTAGCATATTAGGCAACTTAAATCCCTAGCTTGGATTCTATTTATTCTTTACTGTGGGGGTTAGGATAGTGTGTATGGTGTATGCATATGTTTGCATATGGGGGTGGGTGTACTTGTCCTTGTGTATGCATGTGGAGACCAGAGGTCAACATTGGCTGTCCAAGGTTTTTTTGTTGTTTTGTTGTTGTTGTTTTTATTTTTTTGAGACAGAGTTTTACTGGCCCAGAACTTATATAAACCAGGCTGGCCTCAAACTCAGAGATGTGTCTGAATCCACATTAATTTTTAAGACAGGGTCTCTCACTAGACATAGAACTCCCAATTCAGTTAGAGTAACTGGCTGAAAAGTTCCCAGGATCTACCTGTCTCTGTTTCCTCAGTACTAGGGTTAAACTGTTACTAGATGAGAAACAGAAGTACCTTTTATGATTTCAATTTTTAATAGCATTATTCAAGTCTTATTGGCCTGTGATAAACTATTCATATGTGAGTTGTACCATTTGGTATGGAGTCTAGATGTACCTATGAAGTAAGTCACTGATATGTCCATCGTCCCAGAGTTCTTTCTCAGCCTTTCTGTTTCTAGCCACCACTGATTTGCTCTAGTTGCATGTTTAAAAGGTTTATTTATTTTATATGTGTGAGTGTTCTAACTGCACATATGGCTTTACACCAGAAGAAGGCATCAGATCTCACTATAGATGATTGTGAGCCACCATGTGGTTCCCAGAAATTGAGCTCAGGACCTCTGGAAGAGCAGCTAGTGCTCTTAACTGCTGAGCCATCTCTCCAGCCTCTCTAGCTGGATTTTAGTTGAGTAATTTTTAGAGTTTTAAAGAAATAGAATCATGGGGCTGGAGACATGGCTCAGAGGTTAAGAGCACTGACTGTTCTTCCAGAGGTCCTGAGTTCAGTTCCCAGGAACCACATGGTGGCTCACAACCATCTATGATGACATCTGTACCCTCTTCTGTATACTGAATGCATAATAAATAAACAAATCTTTTTTTAAAAAGTAGAATTGTTGTCTTATATGATTATAAGAATAATATATATTCTTTTGATGGACAGACTTCTTTGAGCATAATTATTTTGAGATTTATTTATTGTGGTAGCTGTCAATGGTTCACTCCTTTTCATCACAGATATATAGGATAGCTGGTTTATCGATTCATTTGTTAATCAATAGTTGGCTTCTAGTTTTTTTCCTATTACAAATAAAGGTTCTGTAAACATGTATGTAGCTTTTGTATGTGGATACATGTTTAGTGATGTTAATTTCATCCTTTGCCTTTAGCTGGAGTACTACAAGCAAGGGAAAACGGAAGAGTTTGTAAAGTTGCTGGAAGCAGCACGGATAGATGGCAATTTGGACTATCGAGACCATGAGAAAGACCAGATGACTTGCTTAGATACATTGGCAGCCTACTATGTGCAACAGGCTCGGAAAGAAAAGAACAAAGACAATAAGAAGGACCTTATTACACAGGCAACCTTGTTGTATACGATGGCTGATAAGATTATTATGTATGATCAGGTAAGTCAGATTTGTTTGAATTTATGAGAGCAAAAAATACCACATGAAAGCAAAATATATGTGTAGCTGATTCTTTGTGAAAGAATCTTTACTGAAATAACTGTTGATATAGTAAGAAAGAAGGGTTTATTAATATCAAAATTGAATTAGTTCTTATGCTGTTAAGTGTGGGCAGATTTAATATATATATATTAAATGTGTATGTGTATATATATATACACATACATACATACATATTGAGCCCATAATCCCAATGTTCTCAGGTGAATTTCAAGCAGATTTTATCAATTATGACCTTTGTTTTGTCATTAGCAGCACAGGTTTATTTGCATTTCAGTGTGTCTCATTTGTGCTTAGAGATTCTTAACTGGAAATTGCACTGCTCACTTACACAGGAACACTGTACTTCCGCCCTCTGGGCTTGCTTTTGGTAAATTGTCTCCAGTCTTAGTAAAGTCTGTATATTACAGAACCATTTGTTGGGAAGAGCCTGCTTCTGCCTGCTCGAAGGTGACAAAATGGATCAAGCTGATGCACAATTTCATTTTGTGCTTAACCAGTCTCCAAACAATATTCCAGCACTTCTTGGTGAGTGCTCTTCAGCAGGGACCTTAGGAATCTAGTTGGTCGGCATTTGTCGGAAGTTTTTGTGTATAAATATAATATATGTCATACAGCATATGAATGTGTGTGTTTATATATATTGTATTGTAATATATTACATATATACACACATAGTAATATATATGAATATAATAAACTAATGTATGGATGTGTCTATATGTTTATATAGAGTCTTGTTTTTGTTTTGTTTTTATCAATTTTTCACAAGGTAGAGTCAAATGGGAAAAGGAGCCTCTGTCAGATTGCCTATAGGCCACTCTGCAGGCATTTTCTTGATTGATAATTGATAGAGGAGCACCTAGCCCATTGGCACAGTGCCATCCCTGGGCAGATGGATTGGGTGGTATAAAGAAATCGGGCTGAGTAAATCAGGAAGCCAGGAAGCTGCATTCCTCCATGCTTTAGTTTTTGCTTGGGGTTCCTGCCCTGACTTCCCTCTATGATAGACTATACTGGAAGGTAAAATAAGTCCTTTCCTCCCCAAGTTGTTTTGGTCCTGTGGCAATCGGAAGTAAAGTAGATTAAGTTATTGTTTGCTTCCAAGGAGTCAACAAATAATCTTTTTATAGATAACTTCAAGCTAGTTATTTATATTGTTACTTTACATAAAGACTTTTAGAACTAAGTTAATGCACAACCTATGGAAAACATATTTTAATATATTAATTCACCATTTTCAAGTATTTCTTACTGAGATTTAAATTAATGTGAAACAGTAGGTTTGTGTTCTTTAATCAACAGTGTAGTTTGTTTAAATCACCACAGGGAAAGCTTGCATCTCATTTAACAAGAAGGATTATAGAGGAGCTCTTGCCTACTATAAAAAAGCATTGCGTACTAACCCAGGATGTCCAGGTAAGGGACATTTTTAATTCTAAGCTGTTTGTTATCCAACTTAAAATGTTGGAAATTAATTATAAAAAGATACTTGATGTGGGGTAAATACGTAAGGACAGAGGTAGTATAAAGCTCACAACTATGGTGGGAACAGTGGGTGGTACATGTGGCTATGTTCTAATATTTTGAAAGGAGACCTTTTGAAGCAAAAAGAGCAAGAATCAAAGGTTGAACAGTGTTAAGAGTGGAGTTACATTTTGCTACATTTGGTAAACTGTCCAAGAGACATGAAAGGTTGAAATGCCTATCTGAGGCACAAGAGGGCAGACTTGTCTCATAGTTCACACTTGTCTCAAGTTCATAGCTGAGCAGATGAACTTGGAAGTCACCAGTGTATTGATGCTGCAAAAGCCTGGAGAGTACATGAAGACACAAGAGGAAAACGGGCCCTGAGACACTTGAAAGCAGCAGTTCTCAACATACAGTTCCTCATGTTATAGTGACCCCAGCCATAAAATTATTTTCTTTGCTACTTCATAACTGTAATTTTGCTACTGTTATGAGTTGTAATGTAAATATCTGGTTATAGGTGAACCCCATGAAAGGGTCATTTGACTCCTAAAGGAATTGAGAGTGCTACTCTAAAGTATAGAGGTTAGGAATATGGAAGACTCAGAAAAGCAGATTAAGAAGAAAAACTCAAAGCATATGTCCTTGGAGCCAAATGTGAAACATTTCCAAGGGCATGATGATAGACTATGTCAAATTATATGGTTAGGCCAGTGAAATTGGCTGAATTCCAGATTGAATTTAGCAGAATGCAAATTGTTAGTGACCTTGATAAAACAGTTTTACTGAGATGGTGAGCTTAAGCACCTCACTAGAGTAGATGCCAGAGGAAATGGAAGAAAGGAATTAGAGGCAGAAAGTGTTTTATCAGTTGAGGAGTCTGAAGGTCTTGATGGGGTTTTTAGTCTCTTTAAATACTAGAACTATTTATGCATGCATCAGTGTGTATATGTGCTTACTGTGTATTTTTGTGTGTGCACGCACATACTTTAACATAATTTTAAATGGAACCAGTGGTGGTATTTGCTGTGAAGGGTGGGTGCTACAACATAAGAAAAATGCCAGTTTTATAATTATTTTGATGTATATTGAGAATGGTACCTGTAAGAGGAGAGAAGGATTAGAATGATATGGTCTAGTGAAATCAAGTTTGTGGTAGGCAGCAGGTCTTACAGAGTTCAGATACTGGAAATTGAGCTCCTACAGTGTCCTAGGTTGACAGGACAAATGACTTGATTTCACTTCTCTTTTAGCTGAAGTTCGTTTAGGGATGGGCCATTGCTTTGTCAAACTAAACAAACTGGAGAAAGCCCGACTGGCCTTCAGCAGAGCCCTAGAACTCAACTCCAAGTGTGTGGGAGCACTGGTTGGACTGGCTGTTCTGGAACTCAACAATAAAGAGGTATGGGAGGAAGATAGTCTCTGGTTCCTGGTCTGTTGGGCCTCTGTCCCTTATCTAGGACTGCTAGAACAAGTTATACTTTAGAAACCAAGACTTGAGGGTGTTACAGGAAATGTGCCTGTGCTGCAGGCACCATCTCAGAACAAACACGTGTCTACCATTTGAAGATAGCCTCACAGCTTAGGCAGAGGTGTCCACCACATGATTTTCCTTTACGACCAGCATGCATCTATGTGCAGCACACACACACACACACACACACACACACACACACACACACACACACTTCAAAAATGGCTTTAGAACTTTCTGAAGTTTAGAGTTTTAGATGAGAGATTGCAGGCCCATAAATCTGTCTGGAATGCGTGTGACAAAGTAAACGCACTCTCAACCAACTTAAACATTAACATTTTTATATAGTTACTAAGTAAGTGTCTAAGGTCTCAAATTTGATACCACAATGGCATCAAATAATAACTTTATGTCAGTCCTTCCTTAATATGTGACCTTTCCCGGTATCTATCACTTCATGGTCCTGAGATGGTTGCTGCAGCCCCAGGTGTCAACTCGTTCATTAGTCTCACAGGAGGGGAGGAAGCAAGAGGTTTTCCTTTGGGGCTTTCTCTCAGAGAACTTCTGGCTAATATATGAAGGCAGTTCCTGCCCTTCTCTGCATTTGATTGTCCACATAGTTGCCAGTGTCTCAGTGTCAGCACTGTTGACAGTTGGACTGCATACTTCTTTCTGTGAGTAACTGTCCTTTCTGTCATGGAATGTGTACACCAGCCTCTCTGGTCTTTACCCCTAAATGTCAGTACCATCCCCACAGTAGTGATGACAAAAGCAGGCATTGTCCCCAGTGGAAATTCCTGCCTTAGGCCAATCTCCAGAGAAGGAGAATCAGTTATCTTGACTAATTTAGCTCAATTATGATTTGTCACCTGGGATTGGAAAAGGGGAGGGGAGCTTTTCTTCCAGAAATCAAAAGGTCTCACAGACCACAAAATCTATTGAGGCCAGGCATGGTGAGCCATACTTTTTAGTCCTAGCACTTGGGACACAGAGGTAGACAGATCTGTGAATTTCAGGCCAGTTTGGTATACATAAAGGATTCCAGCCAGCCAGAGATACGTGGTGAGACCCTGTGTCATAAAGAAAGAAAGGGAGGAAGCTGTGTTCTGTTAGCAAGGTCAAATGACTGCCACACCAAGAAGTCAGCTGAGGCAAGGCCTAATAGGTCAGGCAAGAACTGAGTAAGAAAAAACAGCAGCACATACTCCATGTTCACACACAGACTCAAATACTAAGGTCTAGGTGGGGATAGCATTACAAATGCATGTTAAAAATCATGAGAGAGCTGGAGAGACAGCCCAGCAGTTATGAACACTTGCTATTTCTGCAGAGGACCTGAGTCTGGTTCCCACTGTAGCCCACCACTGTCTATAACTGTAGTTGCAGAGATTCGGATGCCTTCCCTCCTCTGGCCTCCACAGTCACTCTCCATGCGAGTTATTGATGGGTACAGGCAAAACGCTCATACATAGCAATACAAATAAATGTCTTTAAAATAAGTTTTCCACTCTTTGTCCTCAGATTGCGCATATGTCATTAAGACTGGTACCAAATATATGTTGTAACAATTTGGTACTTCCTTATTTTTAACTACATCCTTACTAAAGAACAGCAATCTGCCCTATGGACAAGACCTTATTTCTTGAAACTAAAGGAAACTGGACAGTGCTTGTTAAGTAATGCTCTCATTCCACTCTGTTACATTGTTTTCTCTTAGGCTGATTCCATCAAGAATGGTGTGCAGCTTCTCTCCAGAGCCTACACCATCGACCCCAGCAACCCCATGGTGCTGAACCACTTGGCCAACCACTTCTTCTTCAAGAAGGTAAACGTCATTTGATTGTTAAATCGGATTTTTCTGAATATAGTTAGCACATGATTTTTGTCTAACTTGAGAAGAAATTTGAAAATGTCATTTTGTTTTTGTTTTATTCCCAAATTAGAACTTGTTTTAGTTGCCCAGAGATGAGCACACATCCATTCATTCTCAGAGTTAACATGTCTTGGCACTTTAAATTATGTGCAACCTGTGAACTGATGTAAGATGAGTAAGACTGCTTTTTACACTCAAAGAAACTCGCAGAGAAATAAGGGCGTGACCAAGTGGCATAGTGAGATTTCCCCTCACGCAGAAAGAGTGTTTGTCTGCGTGTACATATGTGCACCGTATGGTGTCTGGTGCCCAAGGAGATCAGAAGAGGGCGTTGGATTCCTGGAACTGGCATTACTGGAGGTTGTGAGCCACCATGTGGGGCCTCTGCAAGAGCAGCAAGTTCCCTTGACCGCTGAGTTATTTTATTTCCTTAGTCCCTCTCCCCTCACTTTTTGAGATGGACCTGTACTCATGTCCCCATGACTACATAGCTTTTACCAACTGAGCTGGCTCCAGCCTGAGCCCATTTACTTGATGAGTAAATTGAGGCTGAGTTAATAGCTTAGAATTTAATGCTATATTAATCTTGTTTCATGTTTTCCTTCTTGTAGTTATGGGAGCATAATGATTGTTCATTAAGCATTAGGTTATAACTGTTGCAGTGTTAAAGTTTAATTCTTTAGGGAGAAGATGAAAATATTCCTCATAGCTAAATAAAATGTTACCGGTTAAAATAAACCACTAGTCAAGCAGTCTTGTGACATCACTCAATTGGTTTTTTCTGGTCATCAAATTTAGGATTATAGTAAAGTGCAGCACCTGGCTCTCCATGCATTCCACAACACAGAGGTGGAGGCTATGCAGGCAGAAAGCTGTTACCAGCTGGCTCGATCATTCCACGTGCAGGTAAGACCATTATCACCTTTCTTAATTACATGGTTTCGGTTTTCTGACCACTTTTGTACCTGTTATTTGTCTTGTTTTATTCTCATTTATCAGGAAGATTATGACCAAGCCTTTCAGTACTACTATCAAGCCACACAGTTTGCTTCATCCTCCTTTGTGCTACCATTTTTTGGTTTGGGACAAATGTATATTTATCGAGGTGACAAAGAAAATGCGTCTCAGTGCTTTGAGAAAGTTTTGAAAGCTTATCCCAACAATTATGAAACTATGAAAATTCTTGGCTCTCTGTATGCTGCTTCAGAAGATCAGGAAAAGCGAGACATAGCCAAGGTATGTTGTAAACCTTAGCTACCCTGAGACCCTGAGGACTATGAACAGGTTACAGTAGCCATGATTTTTATTTTGTTTTGTTTTTTACTTTGGCAGAATTATTTTAATGATCTCATTTATCCCAGGGCCATTTAAAGAAGGTCACAGAACAATATCCTGATGATGTGGAAGCTTGGATTGAATTGGCCCAGATCTTAGAACAGACTGACATACAGGTATTGATGCCTGCTTTTCGTAATTCTGAATGACGTGTTTCTCTTTGATCTGTGGGTAAAACTTACTCTGTCCACTATACAGGGTGCCCTTTCAGCCTATGGAACAGCTACCCGAATCCTGCAAGAGAAGGTGCAGGCTGATGTCCCTCCTGAGATTCTGAATAATGTTGGAGCCCTTCATTTTAGACTTGGGAACCTAGGTGAAGCAAAGGTGGGGAAACAGAAACCTTCGTTTTTTCTACGCTTGACCTGCTGGCTGCAGGCACTTGGCTCAGCCATGTTCAGTAACAATGCTTTTTCTTCCTCATAGAAATACTTCCTGGCATCACTGGATCGTGCAAAGGCAGAAGCCGAGCACGATGAACACTATTACAATGCCATCTCCGTGACCACATCCTACAACTTAGCCAGGCTCTATGAAGCCATGTGTGAATTCCATGAAGCAGAGAAACTGTACAAAAACATTTTACGAGAGCATCCTAACTATGTTGACTGTAAGAATTTTAGACTTCTTTTGTGTGATAAAATTCCTAAATTCTCTTAACAGAAAACTTATTTAGAAAAGAAAGTCTTTGTTAGAACCAATAATATCTATTTATTTTTAAGGAGATCTAATGTTCTCTTTTCTCCAAGGCAAAATTGTATCCTTAAAAAAAGATAGAGCCTGGAGTGGTAGTTCTCATCTGTAATCCTGGTGCTCAGGAGGCAAGGCAGGAGCTATTCCAAAAAGTGGAATAAAGCAGTTTTAATTACTTACACTGGAAAATATAAGGATTGCAAAAGTTTGAGTTTTTCAACAGGCACTGTAAATCACTCACATTTTAAAATTAATCTATGTGCTTTGTAGCAGTGTTTTCTTTTCCAAGGTTTCAACTCTTCATAGTTTTATTTTCCTACATTATGCTCTCAAAATACTATATGAAAAATTTCATAAATAGCTTGTAAGTTCAAATTGTGCACCATTCTGAGTGTCAAGATGAAATCTTATGCCACTCTGCTCCACCAGCCCAGGATGTGTATCATCCCACTACTTGATGCCGATACTGTTAGTGACTGAGCAGCCATTTCAGAGAGCAGCTTGACAGGGCATCAATATTTGTGTGCATAGTGGTCCCAGCCAGGTGTGGAGCACACATCTTTAACCTCAGCACTCCAGAGGCAAAGGCAGGTGGATCTCTCTTGAGTTCCAGGCCATCCAGAGGTACATGGTAAGACCCTGTCTGAAGAAGGAAAGAGAAAAAGAAAGATTGATCTAGTGATGCAGTCTCTCTTTTCCTAGTTAGAGTGAGGTGTCATGTGTCTTCATGTATGAGGCTTTTCTTTTCTCTAAAGTATTAACAAAACATGACTGTTTGAAAAGAAAGCCTTGGGTGTTGGCACCTTTCAGACCTGAGAGAATGAAGAGGAATTTAATGTGCACTTTCAGGTTATCTGCGCCTGGGAGCCATGGCCAGGGATAAAGGGAACTTCTATGAAGCTTCAGATTGGTTTAAGGAAGCCCTTCAGATCAATCAGGTTGGTGTTCACCTTTATCCTTCAAAATCAGTCTGTCCATCTAATGGCCGTGGTGTTTCTAATAGCCATGGCATCTGTTTTTAGTGGTTCGTTCTGGTTTTGTTTGTATGTATCACTTGTAAAAGGCTCTAAAGAGTATAATAGCTTGTATGATTAATCATGTCATTATCAGCATCATTTTTTTTTTTGATATATGGAACAGTTTCCCTCCTTTTCTTCCTTTCCTTGTCTGCATCATCTCCTTTCACCTGCACTCAGCCCTGTGACCTGCCCAGAACAGTTTCCAGAGTCATTGTCTTAGCATTCTGTAGGTGATTTCAGCCTGGAGCCCTGAAAGACAGGTTTACAAGTTGTTATCTGCTCTGACTGCTCGGCAGTACCCTGTTGTTTTTGCTCCATTCCATTCTGCTGCACTTTGTATGCTGATTAGACAGACACTAAACTGATCTTGTAAGTCACTAATGAGTCTCAACTCACAGTCTGAAAGTCACCATTGTAATGTAGCTGGAAACCTCTTCAGCTACCAGCCGGTGACTGATTTCTCAGATCCCAGGTGGTGGAAATTTATTTCTCTCTATTTTCTCTTTATTTCATAGGACCACCCAGATGCCTGGTCTTTGATTGGTAACCTCCATCTGGCAAAACAAGAATGGGGCCCAGGCCAGAAGAAGTTTGAGAGGATATTAAAACAGCCAGCCACACAGAGTGACACTTACTCTATGCTGGCCCTTGGCAATGTGTGGCTTCAAACTTTGCACCAGCCAACTCGAGACCGAGAAAAGGTAATCTCTGTCTCCTTCAGCAGGACTAGTGTCTATATCCTTGTTGAATTTTTCAGTAATTCTTCTTTCCTATAGGAAAAACGTCATCAAGACCGTGCCCTGGCCATCTACAAGCAAGTCCTCAGAAATGATGCCAAGAACTTGTATGCTGCCAACGGCATAGGTGACTAGAATCCTTAGTCCATAATAATTGGTGAAATTAGTGTTTTGGGGGGTTATACATAGACCAGGCTTTCCTGATCAGTGCAATTGTTTTAATATTGGGCTCTTAGTTGTTTTAGCAGAGGTTAGGACAGTCTCAATGTCAGCCTTTGTGTAACTTTAGGAGCAGTTTTGGCCCACAAAGGATACTTTCGTGAAGCTCGTGATGTGTTTGCCCAAGTGAGAGAAGCAACAGCAGACATCAGTGATGTGTGGCTGAACTTAGCACACATCTACGTGGAGCAGAAGCAGTACATCAGTGCCGTTCAAATGGTTAGTCTTGCCTCTCCAGATATTTGCATGTCCTGTGGAGCCAGTGCATCTGTAACCCTTTGGCCCCAGATACTGTCTGTTCAGAGATGTGGAACTGGGTAATGACAAGGCCAGGTAGATATAAGTCCCAGGGATGCATGCCGTAAGCAGAACATATCCTCTTTGACCATTTGCTTCTCTGTAAAGTAGAGGTCTCAGAACCGCAGAGAATTTTGCAAAGATCTTGTATGAAGAGAACTGAGTACTAATATGAACAAGTTATCCACTAAACAGCAGTTTCTGAAGTGAATCTAGTTTTAGAAATTTTAAGTGATTTTATTGGTAATTTTTTGTTTTGTTTTACTGTTTTTTTGATTTGTTTTGTTTTTAACAGTCTCTCTGTATTGTATTGCCCCGGCTGATCTTAAGTGCTTAAATGTCCTCCCATTTTAAATAGTTGGGATTACAGTCTCAGTTTTATCTTTTGTTTGTTTGTTTTGTTGTTTTGTTTTTCAAGACAGGATTTTTCTGTATATCTCTGGCTGTCCTGAATCACTTTGTAGACCAGGCTAGTCTTGAACTCAGAGATCTCCCTGCCTCTGCCTCCTGAGTACTGGGATTAAATGTGTGCACTGCAACCACCCAGCTTAAATGGCTTATCTTTTAAAGTATATTTATTTAGTGTGTGTGTGTGTGTGTGTGTGTGTGTGTGTGTGTGTGTGTGTGTGTGTGTTGTACAAAAGTATCCATGTGCATACAGGTGCCTGAGGAGGCCGGAAAAGGCCTTGATCTGGAGCTGGAGCTACAGGCTGTTGTGAACCACCGGACCATTGGTAGTGGGAGATAGACCATCCCAGTCTACCAGCAGCAGTACTGCCTTCTAGAAATGTAAATTAGTCATTAGAGATATTCCTGGAAAAAATGTCTTACCATTTCCCATGATATTACTTTGTTAGTTACCTATAACAGGATGGATGTATGCTTGTGGTTAAAAAGTGTTATATTTAAATAAAAATTAACTCTGAGGGCTGGGGAGATGACTTTATGGGTAGGAGCATTTGTTTGTCTACATAATCATGAAGACCTAAAAGTTGAGATTCCTAGCACCTAAGTGAAATCTGACCATGCCTATTTGTAATCTCAATGCCATCAGGGGCAGAGATAGGAGGACTACTTGGTAGCAAAACAAGGGGTTGTGTGTGTGTTTGTGTGTGTGTGTGTGTGTGTGTGTGTGTGTGTGTGTGAGTAGCAAGTTCTAGGTTCCATGAGAAGTCCTGTCTCAAGGGGCTAAGTAATAGATCAGAGCATCTGACATCCTCTTTTGGCCTCAGCATCCACACTTCCCAACATACATGTGAGGTACACATCATACATGTTAGAGTAAAAAGTGAAAGTAAATTAACACAGATATATTTGTTAGGATGACCAACAAATTCCTGTGCTTATTGCTGCTAGTTTCCACAGATCCCAAGAGGATGATGTTAAATTGTGTCATCCACAGGATCCAGTGTGTAACTTGTCATGGTGGTCAGCGAACTGATTCTAGATATTGTCCTAAAGATAGAAGAAAGGGGTTCCCAAGCTAAAGGTGAAGCAGACAGACAGACTTGAATCTCTTTACCTTTGCATTCAGCATTGATCCAAATTCCAAGTGAAAAAACTATTTTGAGTCTAGTTTTTCTGTGGTCGTATTTTTATTCTGTAAGAGTGTCTACTGGCAAATGTCAGAAGTCAGTTCCAGATATTCTCTGGGTGCAGCATCTTTTCAGAGCTTTAAAGCTGCTTTGACTCCTCACACAGCATGGAACACCCCTCGTTCCTGCTGTGTCCCTAACCAACATTTCCTTCTTGCAGTATGAAAACTGCCTCCGAAAGTTCTATAAGCACCAAAACACTGAGGTCGTGCTCTACCTAGCCCGGGCCCTCTTCAAGTGCGGCAAGTTACAGGAGTGTAAGCAAACCCTGCTGAAGGTAACAGGACTCCTGTGCCCGCCCAGGGCTCCAGAACCGCTTCCTGCGTTTTACTTGTTAAAATCCCTCTTGTGGCATTCAGTCATAAGAAGTTACCTGCCTTGCTTTCTGTTTACAGGCCAGACATGTGGCACCCAGTGATACAGTTCTGATGTTTAATGTGGCCTTGGTCTTACAAAGATTAGCTACCTCTGTCCTGAAGGACGAGAAGAGTAATCTGAAGGAAGTCCTCAATGCTGTGAAAGAGCTGGAGCTTGCACACAGGTGAGGTGCTTGCAGAGGAAAGACTTTTAAATGGTTGGTTTTCTTAAAACTGTCTCTAACAGTACAAAATAAAAGAACTTCCCTCAAACAATAACCATCGGTGGAAATCAGGCAGTGGAGGTCTAGCATAGTTAGTTTAGTGAAAGCACACAGTTACCATGAGGTGGCAGCAAACTCCAGGCAGAGTTCTGCCACACTGAGCTCTTGAACCTTTATCCCTAGACCTGGCTGGCGAGCTGCAGGCCTGCCCTAGGTTTTCACTCACACTCAGCAGTACAAGCCAGCCTTTCACACATGCGAACTGTTCCGTCTCAGTTGTGGTGGTTTCATGTTTTGTATCAGTGTGTCTTTATGGGATGTTGATTTTCGTCAAGCTAGGATTAAAATCTCATCACTTACTGTTTATCAGATTTATTTAGCTCAATTCAAGTGTGTTTGACCCTATAGGACTTAGCAGTTCAGTGTGTGGTAAAATGAACACCCAGTCTCTGGTTGCTCAGCTGTGCTTATGTTCATCTCTGTAATTGTTTCTTGCCTCCTCTGGTGAAACGTAAGTGCTGTGGTGATGGCCTGAGCCCCACCTACCATGCTGCTGCAGTTACTTAGTCCAGTCACTGTTTGTTACAGTTACGGTTCTCAGTTTACTGACAGTATTAAATATGCTTTTGCCTTTCTTGATGAACTTGTTTCTTAAACATACTGAGGGCATTAATGATGACTAAGTGAAATGTCTCTCCCATTCAGATACTTCAGCTACTTGAGTAAAGTAGGAGATAAAATGAGATTCGATTTGGCCCTTGCTGCCTCTGAAGCCAGGTAATGCCTGTGTACAAGGGTGGCTTTGGGGCGGGAAAGTGTTTTATTGGTGTGGATGGGGAAAGTGTTGCCCCTCTCCTTAGGGAGTCTCTAACGCCCAGCACCTTTTCAGACATTGAGGAAACTGATGGAGTGTAAGTTCTTAGGTTGTGGGGGAATTCCATGTTTTTCTTTCTGTTGTATTTTTGAGGCAGAGTTGCTCTGCTGTCAGTCTAGAACTCAGAATCTTCTGAGGACTAGGAGTACAGACCTGAGCCACCACACCCAGCTGAGAAATATTTCTCTGCTTTACACATGTGTTGTTGAATCAAGACAGGGATCTTGGGTTGGGGGATGTAGCACAGTTGATAGCATTGGTATGAGTTAAGGAAGGCGGGTGTTCTAACTGTGATGCTCTTCCTCTGCATCTGAAATGTTAGGCAGTGCTCTGACTTACTGAGCCAGGCTCAGTACCATGTGGCCCGAGCGCGCAAGCAGGATGAGGAAGAGCGGGAGCTGCGGGCCAAGCAGGAACAGGAGAAGGAACTCTTACGACAGAAGCTTCTCAAAGAGCAGGTGCGTCAGTTAGCAGTTAGTCCTCTGTCCACTCTACAGTTGCTTTGTTCATTTAAGAACATTTTGAAAAGTCCCCATACACCCTCTTAGGAGGAGAAGCGTCTCAGAGAAAAGGAAGAGCAAAAGAAACTTCTGGAGCAGCGGGCCCAGTATGTGGAGAAGACCAAAAATATCCTCATGTTTACTGGCGAAACTGAAGCAGCAAAGGAGAAGAAAAGAGGTGGAGGTGGCGGCCGGGTAAGATCCAGCCCTGATGTCTGTGGCGATCTCAGAGTCTGCCTTTGGCTTTTCCAAAATGAAGAGTGTAGTCTAGTTGGCCCTGTTCTTAGCTCTTAGCCTTGACGTCATAGTCTTCCAACACAGAATTGCAGTGTCCGCTGTGGGCACTGGCCCCTGCCTCTTTGGTGTGCAGAATGCTGTGGGTGAATACAGGTGTTGACACATCTGTGCTCTGCAGTTCTGCTGTTGATTTCACCAAACCAGATGGTTCCTGTTTTCATGATGTGTTGACTGACTCTTCTCTGACTGCACATGGTGTAAAAATGAGCGTTCAGTAGAATGTACTTTGAATCTTGGTCTTTGCCAAGCTGGGGTTTTTGTATGAATTTCTTTTGTGATGCTGGGTGGCTGCAGAGACCCTCAGCACCCAGTTAGCCAATGATCATGAGGGCAAACAACCAGTATTTTGACTGAGAAATGTATTTACTTGCTGGGTGGTGCCAAATCTGAAACAGTGGGCCTTCTCATGGTGAGTGCTGGAAATCTGGGCCTAGCCAGCCCCTCTTCTGTGTGACTTAGTAAAAGTGTTCACTTGTCAGAGACCCGCAGGGGCACTGCAGGGCTTCCTGCACCTAGCAGTGTGTCGATGCCTGGAGGTAGCTGACTAACTGTGGTCTCCTTGGGTCATAGCGGTCTAAGAAAGGAGGCGAGTTTGATGAGTTTGTCAATGATGACACCGATGACGAGCTCCCTGTATCCAAAAAGAAGAAGAGAAGGAAGGGCAGTGGCAGTGAACAGGAAGGCGAGGAGGAGGAAGGTGGCGAGAGGAAGAAGAAGAGGAGGAGAAGGTGTGTCTTCATTCATGTTCTGAGTGTTTATAAAGCCAGGGACCTTTCTCTTCTGTATTATAAATCTCTGTCTTCCCAAACTGACTCCTTGCTTTAACCTATTTCAGTATCCCGAGGATTTAATTTGCTCGTATCTGTACATTGTCTCCTGAAAACAGCCGACAGTCACCGTTGTCTTTCTTGTCATTTTGTTTCTTGAAACAGGGTCTTATGTACCCCATGCTGACTTTGAATTCACTATGTAGCCCAGGTTGGCCTTAAACTCACAGAGAGACAGGGATTATTGGTGTGTGTACCACCACACCCAGTTTTCTTTTCCCATGACATATTTTAGACTGATGTGAAGTGGGCAGCCTGGGTGGCTGCTGTACTCACTCACTGTGCCAGTGCAGTACTGGCCTGGCCGTCACCAAGCCCGTTCCTCCCTGGGATATGAGTGAATGGTTGAGAAAGCGCCCTTTAACCACCCACTGCCATCTGTCAGAGGATCCAGGGTTCCCCAAGCTGGCCTTCCCTTCCTATCTCTTGGCCAGTTACCCTTGAGAAAGAACCTGTGAATCATTCAGACTGTCACCTGAGTAGCTGTAGTGAGGGTCTTGGTAGCAGCTGGGAAGGAAGGAAGAGATGGAGAAGATGTGGAAATCCAAGCCAATTCAGGCGTTTCGATCTCAGTCCCAGCCCCGAGCACAGACGGCAGTGGGGGTGGAGAGAGGAGCTGCACAGTGACAAGTCAGTAGCAGATGTCCTGCAGACCAGTGGCTTGCAGACTACGTGCCTGTGCCCTTTGAGCCCATAGTGTAGCTGAGGTCAGCATCCATAGGGAAAGGTTCTACTGTGATGGCAAGGTAGCCTCGGGCCTTGACAAGCTCTTGGTGTTCACTGTTTAAGACCTCCAAAGGGAGAAGAAGGATCCGATGATGATGAAACAGAAAATGGCCCAAAACCAAAGAAGCGCCGTCCACCAAGAGCAGAGAAGAAGAAGGCTGTAAGCTCTGGAGCTGTCTTCTTGCCTCTCTCTCTCTCTGTGGGAGTGGAGGGTGGGGTTTGTGTGTGTATAAGGCTGACAGTGTATCAAACCTGGTCTAATAAGATGTCCCGATAATGTAAGAACCTCAACTAATGGACCATGCTTGACATTTTCTAGCCCAAGCCAGAACGCCTGCCTCCTTCAATGAAGGGAAAAATAAAATCCAAAGCCATTATATCATCGAGTGATGATTCTTCCGATGAGGATAAACTGAAAATTGCTGATGAAGGGTAAGAATCCTCCTGTGGTAAGTTCTAGCAGTAAGTCCCAGTCTAATGAAGGGCAAGAATGTCCCCAGGGTAAAGGCTAACAGTGGGAAGCCACAGTTGACTGCTAACCAGCCGCCTGCATCCTCTTCTTTGTCTTTGTCCTCCTGCGAGGAAAAACAGAGCAGCTGACTGGGAGTGGTCAGTGTGCCATGCTGTCTTCTCACTAGCTTCAGCCTGGCATTGTATTTCAGTGACTTTCTGCCTCAAACTTGTAGCTAGAAGGAACCATAATAGGCATTTCAGCTCATTCAGAAACTTGGCTGATGTTTCCTGGGTGGCACAATCACTCCTAAAGCAAAGTGTCACTCGGCTGCCCAGCACTGACTGGCTAGCAGTACAAGAGTAGCCTGGCCCAGGCCTTGAGATGAGGAATTTAGTGTCCATTTCCTCCCCTGCTGTGCAAGTGACACACCTCTGTCTCCCTTGGTGGATTTATCCTAGACAGCTTGTGCAGGTTTAAACCCCGAGCTCATGGCCTTGGTGAAATGACACGTGACTGTGCTGGCCTCTGGAGCTCACATGCCCACCACTGGACTCCTGAATAGAGCTTTCTATATCACACTCCCTGGATTCCTGTATTGTTTCATCATTCAGCCCACATATATGTTCCTCCCAAGAGTATGACAGGTGAAGAGTTAAAGACGGGCTTGGGAACTCCCCAAGGAAATTCTTTAGATGCAGTGGAGAGTAACAGACCCAAACCACCTTGCAGTGGGCTGTGTGTGTCCCCTCACATTCCGTTCACTGCTCTGAGCATGCCCACCTGTTTTCAACAGCAGAAATGGTGTTAAGTGCAGTGCTAGGCGGATGAGGAGCGGGCTTGGTCAGAGGTTACTGTGACACTGGCAACTCTGGTCTCTGCAGAGAGCCATCTGTGAATCTGATTTCCTTCTGCTCTGGAGATACTGGCTGACACAAATCTGGATTGCTCTTCCCTGGAGGGCTGCTTTACCCTTGTCCTCACAGTGTCCCCCAGGGCTGTTGGTTAGAGGTCTGAGGCCAGTGGAAGAGATGCAGAGCTTTGAGAATGAGTCTGTGAGGCTGAGCTGCTACCAGGCTTACGCCTATAGTCAAGGCCAAGTTTGTGTCTTTTTCAAGCATCATGAAAAGTGTTTGAGCAATGGGGTGGCTGAATGAAGTGACCTTAAGTAGATCTGCCGAGTGTATGTCAGTGCTGTTCTCTTGGTCACATCTCAGTGTTCTCACAGTGACCTGGCCTAGATAGTGCATGTACGGTTCCTTCTTTCAGACCTAGGCACAAGGAGTCTCTCCTCAGTCTGTAGGGATGTTGTCCGTTCTCAAGAAAGTAACATAGTTCACTTACCTCACTCTTCCTGGTCTGGGTCGTGTTGGAATATGTCATGGAAACCAAAGCTATGGAAGATTCCAGACAGCACATGTTTGAGGCAGCTTCTTAGTGGTCAAGGGTGTGGTCCTAGCCCATTGAAGCTCCAGGAAGCTAACAGCACTGGCTGCTGCGGCCTGGCTCTCCCTGACACATGATAGTGGAGGAACTTGGAGACAAAAGTTAGTGAGCTGAAGGCCCTTAGCCCCAGCTTCCTGTCTGATGCATCCTGGTGAAGACCTGATGCCTGCATCACAGATCCCAGAACAGCAGTGAGGTCACTCTTCCAGTGTCTGTTGACATAAATGTTCTAGGACTCTGAGTCTCAGCCACCATCGGGGGCCCACATTTTACCTTTGTGCCTGTTGATATGGTTAACTGAAGACTTCCTACCCTTTGCCCTTTTGAAGAGCACACATTTACACAACAGCACACACGTATCACAGAAGCCTGTATAAGGCACCAGGCATAACCCAGAACAGAAGTGTTGTTGCTGGTCTAGTGTCTCACTCACACCTCTCTCCTCCAGACATCAAAGGAATAGCAACAGTGATTCTGACGAGGACGAGCGACCCAATAGACGGGCTTCCTCTGAGAGCGAATCGGATGACAACCAGAACAAGTCTGGCAGTGAGGGGGGCAGCCCTCCGAGGTCTGGAAGACAGGAGTCGGATGAGGATTCTGACAGTGACCAGCCGTCCAGAAAGAGAAGGCGCTCGGGCTCTGAGCAGTCAGACAATGAGTCTGCGCAGTCTGGGAGAAGCCCCTCGGGAGGTTCAGAAAATGATTCTCGACCAGCTTCTCCAAGTGCAGAGTCGGACCGTGAATCGGAGCAGGGGTCCGACAATGAGGGTTCTGGCCAAGGCTCTGGAAATGAATCAGAACCAGAGGGCTCAAATAATGAGGCCTCAGACCGAGGCTCAGAACACGGATCAGATGATAGTGACTAGGTCTTATTTCATCAAAGACTTCGTGGGTTTGAGGGGAGCTTTATAATATATAAAAGCTGTGATAAAAACATTTCAGATGGGTAGTCATTTGTGGAACTTTTCTTAAGGCAATTTTTTTTTTCTATTTGTATATTTACTAAACTCAAGAGACATTTCCTGTGCTAGAGTCCAGTGTCTGGAACTGGAGTGATGAAACTAATTCATTGTGGTGCAGCTCCACCTGTCATATGTGAAAACTGCAGAGATACACAGATGCTAAAGCATTCCCGCCAGGCTTGCCCAGGCTAGCCCAGGCTCGAGTAGGCAGCATGCTGCTATGTATGGTTTTTGTTGCAAACTTTTACCAAATGTTGCAGAAACCAGGACATGTGCTTTGTTACCTTTTGGGTTGAAATAAAGTTTTATTTCTGGAGGAAACAATGTCCCTGTACAAAACTCTGAAAGGAAAGTGCTCATAGTGTGAAGCTGCAGCCATTGGTCAGAGTTGCAAACCCTGGGGTGGGTAAGGTGTAGAAAGTGCTTTTCTGTTGTTAGAATGGGAAGACCTCCCCCAGCTACTTAATAAATCCTTTTACCAACCATAGTGGGTAACCTTGTGTCCTTTTTTTGCTCAATAACATGTATTTAATACAAATATATTAAGCAAAGCTTTGGAAAACGGTCTAAGTCTAAGGCAATCTCCTTGAGGCTTTTGTAATTAATGGCAGATTCCTGGAGGCTTTTTTAAATACACAAGATTATGAATAATTATTCATTCATTCATTCATTTACTGAGGCAAGGTCTCTAAGTGGCCCTGTCCTGTCAGTACAACAGACTAGGCTGAACTCCCAACTCACAGAGATCTACCTACCTCCCTCTGTCTCAAGTGCTGGTATTAAAGGCGTGTAACACCACACCAGCTGAATTTTTATTTTTAATAAGTAATAAGGGGCTGGAGAGATGGCTCAGTGGTTAAGAGAACACAGATTCAAAAATGACTTAACTCCTAGAAAGGGTGCCACCCTGTAAATTGACTGGGGTGAGTTAATCCTGGAAGTATTAAAATCGCTTGTATTAGGTAGAGGCAGGTGGCTCTAAGTTCAAAGTCAGTATGGTGTACATATCAGGTACTTGGATAAGTAGCTCCCCAGACCTACATAGTGAAGCTCTGTCTCAAAATAACCAGGGAAACCAGGTACAAGACTTTACTGGATACACCAACCCAGGGAAGGGTGTAAGTCTCTCCCCGGCCTCTATGATGGACACCAAACACTGATAGAAGGTTCACATCAACCTATTGTCTGATACCTGGTGTGCGGATCAAGGACTGAGGACCCTCTTCGTCCCTAGAGCTTCAGCTAGGTTCATGCCTGACTGTTGACAAGGCCTACTTGACTGCCTGCCTGCTTCCCTTGTCCTGCTCTGAACCTGGTCCTGGATACCTGTTTCCTGCTCCTGATCCATATCCCCCTTCAGACAGGTTTAGTCTTTGACCTAGCAGCTGTACTCTGCAGCTTTGCTCACAGACCTGATTCCTGAAGCTCTCCCTTCAGGCACTGTCTGTCCATCGTTATACAGACCCAGCCCTCTGAAGCCTCTCAGACTGCTGCAGCCTCTTGAACTTAACAGTCATTCTGTAACTCTCATATCTGTATGGTGGTCTGAATAAGAATGACACCCCCTCCCATAGGCCATGTATGAATGCCTGGTCTACAGTTGGTAGAACTGTTTGGGAAGGATTAGGAGGTTTGGTATTGTTGGGGGAGGTGTGTCACTGGGTGTGAACTTTGAGATTTAAAAGCCTATACCATTCCTAGGTCTCTCTCTCTCTCTCTCTCTCTCTCTCTCTCTCTCTCTCTCTCTCTCTCTGCCTTGTGGTTGTGGATCAGATAGTGTGAGATCTCAGCTACTGCTCAGCACTGTACTTGCTGCCTGCTGCCCTGCTGTCATGCTCCCCACCATGATGGTCATGGACTCGTTCTCTGAAATTGTGAGCCTCCAAATTAAGTGCTTCCATCTATAAATTGCCTAGGTCACGATGTCTTATCACAGCAACAGAAAAGTAATCAAGTCAATATACAGATATGTAGATACATTTCCTGTGATATGAGCATTAATATTGAGACTTGGGGAGAGAGGAAGGAGGGAGGGAAAACCAGTCAGGATATAATAATATATGAGAGAAGAATTAAAAAGAATCTACATTTGCCTCAGCCAGCCTACCAAGGTAGACAAATTATATGAGAAGTTGCTATCAGTGAAAACATGAAACCTTGTGAATTTATTGTCACTCGGTGAATCCTGACGTTGTGTTCCTATGTGTCTAACATAGCACATTCACATTTCTGTGGTGGTTTAGCTTCAGAGTTGCTTCTGGGTAATAACCCATCTGCTTCTGTTCAATCAGCCTGTTTGTGTCCCCAGATTACTAGAACAGCAATGTTCTCATAACCCTGGCCACACTGCCTGCCCCAAAAGACACTGGGAAGTCCTCTGAGGCACAGCTTTTTTTGGAGGCTGAACAGTTACTACAGGAGTGAATGAGAGGCAGAAAGTCCTCTGACAAAGGACTCATGACTGACTTAACTGTTCTCTGGGATCTACAGAATCTGATCTCTGTTGTCCTGGGGCTGGGGTTCCGCATCACAATCACATTGGCTTCATTCTCTTAGTGGGGCTGGTACCAACAGAAGGCTGTAGAGACAAACCTGTCATTGAAGAGCCCAGACCCTGGGGTGGAGGGTGTGTAAGGACCTGGATTCATTCTGGGGTAAGGGCCAAGGTCTTTGAGTGAACTTCCACAGCAGCCAACGAATTTAAAGGTCGGATTCGCGCCAGAAAACTCCAATGGCTGCTGCACCTTTGCCTAATTCTGGAACATCAAGGTGTGTCGCATCCTGATTACGTAGTTTTTCTTTAAAATGCCCCCACCCCGCCCGTTGGGGCAATGTGCTCTTACCCCCTTCTGCTGTGCAGAGCTAGGTGATCAGCCTGGTTTTTCATTCTCTGTAGGTAGAAATAAAATCCCTACTTGTGGGGCTGGAGAGATGGCTCAGCGGTTAAGAGTACCCTCTGCTCTTCCAGAGGACCCAGGTTCGATTCCCAGCACCCACATGGCAGCTAACAACTGTCTGTAGTTCCAGTTCCAGGCAAATAAATAAATAAAGTTTTGAAAAAAAAAAAATCCCTACTTGTAACAATGTGTCCAGCCTCCCTGGTAGAAATTCTTACACATGGGCATAACAGGTGGAACTTGGTTGGTTGGCCAAGTCACACCTGTTATGATGCATGAATGCCAAATTTGAGTTTTGCCTGAGCTCCGTGAGACCCTGGAGTCCAGCAATCTTGGATCAGAATCTCGTCCCCCAGTGCTCAGAAGCTGTGAAACCTTGGGATGTTTGTCTTCCCAACTGGATTCTTGGTCGATCTGAATCAGACCATTTCTCCTACAGTAAGGTTTAAAAACTTCATTCAAGAAAATAATTTTTATTGTCTTTAGTGATCAGTCAGAACAGATCAGGCATAACCATAAAACCAGAACTACTGGACTGAAAAATAAGTTTTGTTGCCATTTATGCAAAACAAACCATTTTATTTATTCTAAACCCAAGGCCCCAACCGCCTCCCTCAAGTTAGCGTTGGCAGGTGTGGTAAGCAGACAACTTTTCCATAATAGCAAGAGTGCATGCACTGAGGGGCTGGAGAGATGGCTCAGCGGTTAAGAGCACTGACTGCTCTTCCAGAGGACCTGAGTTCAATTCCCAGCAACCACATGGCAGCTCATAACTGTCCGTATTTCTAGTTCCAGGCAAATAAATAAATAAAGTTTAAAGTAAAAAAAAAAAAAAGAGAGAGTGCACTGAGTTCCCAGGATGCTGGGGAGGATTATAAACAAATTAGGTGATGAAGACATAAATTCCCAGAAAAATCACCCCGTGGATTTTCGGCCCCATTCCTTATGCCCAACTTGTCTGGACCAATGGGAGGAGTTCAGATATTCCTTCATAGGTTGTCTTTTTAAAATATTTTTCTTCCCCCTACTTTTAGTATCACTCTATCCTCTGAGCAAAACAGCCAGATCAGCTGTACCTGCTTGCAGTGGTCTGTCACTATTGGGCTTATAAACTGTTACCATTCCCTCATAGGAAGATACAGGGTTATTGGACCCTCATCTGAGATTCCCACTACACCTCTCAGCCATCTGGAGGCACTTCTGCCCTAATTGCCTTGGCCTCAGGCTTGGGAGCTGATGGAGTAAATAGGCTGTGGAAAGCTGGCTGAAGATGGCACCATGCTATGAGGAAATCTTGATTCATGCTGAGTGAAGTCCTTTGGGTAAGTCTGCTTTGGGGACCCAAGACTCCTGCCACCAGCACCTCCCCCCATACTTTGTAAGCAAGCCCAGTGAACTCATTGGTTTCCCAGGTTGATCTTTCTTCAATGGACCTGAGGAGGAAAGGGAGGAGGAGGAGGAGGAGGAGGAGGAGGAGGAGGAGGAGGAGGGGGTAGGTGTTGACGCTCCAGGGATGGAATTCTCAAAATGCCAGTGTTTTTTTAAGAAAAATATTTTTAATCTAATGCAATTGAAGTGCTTGAGATATTTCTAAATAATTAAAAATGGTATTTACTATTTCAGTCCTAAAATTTTATAGATATAGATATAGATCTATATGGTTTTGCCTATAAATCTATGTATCTGGCTCTAGTTTCTTGCTTTCTTCTGCTTTGTAAAAGAAGTGTTTCTGGCAACATTTTTCATTTTAAAATATTAATTCTTAATATTTGATCAATTAATTCAACTTTGAGTTAATCAAAAATCTTTCATGTTAATCCCATATTTGTTTTGTGTGCATGTGTGTAGCTGACCCAGCCTCACCGCTCTTGCCTCTCCAGGCAGGGTCTAACCAATATTTGGCCATGAAAGCCACAGTTAGTGAGTGACTGAACACTGAGTAGGTGTGAGGCTTCCAGAGACCAAATTTTCAGATGTCTTATTGCTGAATTTAAGTTAACATTCTCATCCACCTTGTTTTTCTTTTTCTTTTTTTTTTTTTAACTTTATTTATTTATTTATTTGCCTTGGTGTTTGCCTGGAACTGGAACTACAGACAGTTGTTAGCTGCCATGTGGGTGCTGGGAATCGAACCCGAGTCCTCTGGAAGAGCAGATGGTGCTCTTAACCGCTGAGCCATCTCTCCAGCCCCCATCTTGTTTTTCAAATATATCTTTAAGTCAGTCTTTTCCAGGACACAAAAAATTGCCTTTAAAAAGTCCACAAACAGGGGCTGGAGAGATGGCTCAGAGGTTAAGAGCACTGACTGTTCTTCCCGAGGACCTGAGTTCAGTTCCCAGCAACCACATGGCAGCTCACAACCATCTATGATGACATCTGGTACCCTCTTCTGTATACTGTATACATAATAAATCTTTAAAAAAAAAAAAAGTCCACAGACTTTTCCGGGCAGTGGTGGTGTGCGCCTTTAATCCCAGCACCCCAGAGGCAGAGGCAGGTGGATCTCTGTGAATTTGAGCCCAGCCATGTCTAAGAAGCTGTAGGACAGCCAGGGCTGTGCAAAAAAACCCTGCTTTGAAAATGAAAATGGGGGGGTGATAGAAGTCCATGGTCCAGTTATGAAAATACTGCACTCTATAACCCTGTAAAAATTTGAAAAGCTTTCAGTGTCAAATTACAGAAATCTCATTTTAAACTAATTTAACAGGAGCTTGGATAGCATAGCTCTGATTGTTTGTACTTGGAGTGGAGCTGCACTTGTGGGAGATTGGTGACCGGACAGTGTGGCTCAATGAGAAGAGCCAGTATCATCAGGTTTAGTGGTTTAGTTAATCTCTGTACTCCAGAGGCAGAGGCAGAAGGATCTCTGTCTGTTTGGGACCATCTTGAGCTACATAGTGAGGTCCAGATGAGCCTGGAATACATAGTGAGCCCGTGTATCAAAAAACAAATGGATGAATGAATGAATAAATGAGTGAATCAATCAATCAAAACAAACCCCCCCCGAACAGGCAAGAAGACCCAGCCTTCATTCTTCATTGAATGATTGCTGCATTCTTTTTTTTTTTTTAAGATTTATTTATTTATTATGTATACAGACGAGGGTACCAGATGTCATCATAGATGGTTGTGAGGCACCATGTGGTTGCTGGGAATTGAACTAGGGACCTCTGGAAGAACAATCAGTGTGCTTAACCTCTGAGCCATCTCTCCAGCCCTGCTGCATTCTTTTTATCAGGGGTGCTAGACATAGGATACAAAATGAAAGGCTGATCCACCTGCCCTATTCCAGAGATTTTCTTGTTGTTGTTAGGATTCCTTTGATCCTGATCCTGTGTCTCTGTGAGGGTGTGTGCTGCACATGAGTGCAAGAGCCTCTGGAAGACAAAGACATCAGCTACCCTGGAGCTGGAGTTACAAGCTGCTGCAAGCCACCCAACATGGGTCGATTTTCTGGAAAAGCAACAATTGCTCTTAAATCACTGAACCATGTCTTCAGTCCTTGTACTCTCTTTTAAAAAAAAATTTTTATGTTATTTATTTGTGTGGAAGGAGGGTTGATGCGTATGCCACAGTGCACATGTGGAGGTCCGAGAAAAACTTGTGGGAGTTGATTCCACCATGTGGGGTCTGGGAATCCAATTTCCATCACCAGGCTTGACAGTGGGTGCCTTTTCCTGTTGAAACATTGTTGTTCTCATGTCACGAGACCCTCAACAAGATCATAGAGCCGACTTCCCGATGTAACAATGAAGGTTTCTTTATTCAAGCCCAGGCAAGGTCTCCTTTCAGTACCCCCAATTACAGGGAGTGAAGGAGGAAGCCCCTAGCCCTCATTACAAAGGGCTCAGATAGGGGGAAACCACAGGCAGGCAGCTGTATGTCTTGGCATCCTAGGATTGGGTAAGGGGACATGGGGTGAGGAAATCTTTTAAAATGATTGGTGGGGCTATGGGCACTAATTGCTAATGGTTGTAGACTGCTGCAGAGACATCTGGCCCTTGTTAAATTTTACTGCCATGCCTCCTGTTTGACTGTGTCTGGGATGTTTGCTTTGAACTCGGCTGTCACAGCACATTTTGGAGGCTTGAGTTCAGCCCCTAGTCACTGTATGGAGGTCTGTTCTCAGGATGATGTTGGTTCTGTTCTTTCACAATCTCCATGGGTACACACACACACACACACACACACACACACACACACACACACACAAAACCATATAGTCTCTTAATTTCATTGTTCTCATTTCTTACAGAGATGGAGGTAGAGGACATGTGTGTGGTGGTCAGAAGATAACATGCAGGATTTGGTTCTCTCCTTTCCTGTGAGTCCCTGAGACTTTAAGGTCATCTTGGTGGCAAACACCTTTACCGCTGATCTATCTCAGCCACCTCCCCAGCAGACTTCTGCCTGTAGGATATACACAGAAACTGACCTCTTTGGTCATTGTCATGTGCTGATGAAAAAATTATAGGACTCTCTGGTGTGGCCCCATAGATCCTCACACTGCTAATTGAAATGATCTGCTAAAAAGTTCCCACCACACAAAAAAAAAAGTCCTGGCTGGAGAGATGGCTTAAAAGTTATGAACACTGACTGCCCTTCCAGAGGTCCTGAGTTCAAGTGACAGCAACCACAGGGTAGCTCACAACCATCTATGATGACATCTGGTGCCCTCTTCTGGTATGCAGGCATACATGCAAGTAGAGGACTTGTATACATAAAATAAATAAATAAACCATAAAGAAGAAAGAGGAGGAAGGGGAGAGGTCATCCCCACCAAGAACTGTGGAGAGCGAGTGTACGCCTGGATGTATGAGCATTTATGACCTGTCATGTCAAGGACACCAATGCCTCAGAACTACGGAAATACTAAGACACTCCTGGTCTGTGTGTTGACAAAGGGATGACCTTTAGGTGAAAACAGTATTTGCAAAAAGTATCACTGCAGCCTCCTCATCCTGGATGACTGTGTGGTCACACCTTGTGTGATACGTTATTCTGAAAATATCTTTATATTTGAAGGGTCTGAAACTTTTGCTGGACCTCACTGACCTTGAATATACCTTGAAGGCATATAAAGCTGCCATGCTACTGTGTATTTAGTATGTTTGTTTAGCCTGCCTTTAAGAGAACACTGTAACCTTACTTGCCTTGGATTTCCCCTGGAATCAGCTTTTACACGGAAACTGATGCTAAGCTGCAATCTTAAGATATGTAACTTCCATGTCCCTGACCCAAAAGTAATGCACAAGTGTTTGCAGTTTACAGTAATCATTTGTTGGGAATACACTGAAGGCAGTCTTTGAAAATGAGTATCCACCATAAATGCTGAATGCAGCATCTGGGCATTGATAGTGTGTGTTTGTTATCTGAGTCAGTGGAGGTCAGTTGGAGTCAGTGACTTAATCCCTTCTAAAATGGGTGGTTAAGGATTTCTGTAAAGTAATCCTCATTCCTTTCTCCATCTGATGCTTTCTGTGCTGCTCAATTAAAAAAAAGAGATAGATCAAAGTCCTTTGTTAGGGACAGGCACATAGACAGAGACAGACAGATTCAAAAGACAACAGCATTAGGCATGCACAGATTCGGCTTCATACAACAGACAGGAATGATGGAAGATTCGGAGAAAGCAAAGTAGAGAATTCTAATCTGGCTTCACTTGAGTAAATAACACGAAGAAGATGTGTTTGGATTTCTGTCCTTAGTGCAACAGCAATCAATGAATTATTGGTGACTCTGATTTTATTATCAATGTATTCAAACTGATGAAATCCTGCCCCTACAGAGGACACTCTACTGAGATCAGTTTACCCTCCTTCTCATCCATGCCTGCTAAGTATCCAGGCTGCTGGTTCCTCTCCATGTGAGCAGAGGGCACCTGCTCTCAGCTCTGCATTACTTGTGTCTTTTTTAATCAGCTCCTGCTCCCAGTCAGGTCTCTGAGGTCCAGCAGCAGCAAAAGCCCGAACTTCTGTCTTTTATATCTGTTTCCCAAGGTTCCCCCAGTCCTTAAGACTTGCCAGGAAGTAGTCATTTATTTTTTTATTTGCATTTCTTGACAGAAATGCTGGCCAATCCCAGCACTTCTCAGTAGAAAGCAGGCGGACTGAAGACCTGAGGGCAGCTGGGGAGACCAGGTCTCAACAAAACAAAACAAGACAAAACAAAACAAAACAAAACAAAACAAAACAAAACATATTTAGCTAAGGAGGGACGCTCTGGACAATGATCTTACTCTTGACTTTTTTTAATATTTATTTTTATTTTATGTGAATTGGTGTTTTGCCTGCATGTATAACTGTGTAAGGGTGTCAGATCTTGGAATTACAGACAGTTGTTAGCTGCAATGTGGATGCTGGGAATTGAACTCAGGTCCTCCAGAAGAACTCGCTGAGCCATCTCTCCAGCCCCAACTCTTGGCTTTTTATAGTGAGGTCTTTCTAGTGCCTTGCTTCTCTTTCTTCTATCATGAATTCTAGCAAGTTCGGCTGGGTGGAGTCAGTAGGACAGGAGCTGTGAAGCAGCAGCCGTGTGTCACAAGGAGGCAATACTCTGAAGGTTCTCTCTCTGCTTAAAAGTTTCCTGAGGGCCAGAGTGATGGCTCAGAGGGTAAAGGTGCTTGCCAGCAGCTTCACTTGGGCACCTAAATGGTAGAAAGAGAAAACTCCCAAGGTGTCTTCTGGTCTCCACAAGCACACATGGCCTGCACATGCCCATACCTATGTACACACATATGTGAAATAGTTCAGCTACCATATTTCATTCATTGCTACATTAAAATGCACATTTAAAAGCACATATATTAGTGTGTATTAGTAACTAGTGTTTTCTTCTCACCAAATTGTATAAAATAATTTCAAACTCTACATAAAATCTTTGGCCAGTGACTTGCCCTCAAGGATTTTGAGAAAATATCTCCATTTAAAAGTAATTAACCGGGCTGGAGAGATGGCTCAGCGGTTAAGAGCACCGTCTGCTCTTCCAGAGGACCCGGGTTCGATTCCCAGCACCCACATGGCAGCTAACAACTGTCTGTAGTTCCAGTTCCAGGCAAACACCATGGCAAATAAATAAATAAATAAAAGTGTTTAAAAGTAATTAACCTTGTCTGGTTGCACAGTTTAATCCTATTTTTGTAAGAACATAATGGAGTGTTCTACATTACAGGCTTGTGATTATTAGTGCACAGTACAGCTATGCTGTAACACGTTTTGAAAGCCAGTTTTAACACTATGTTACATTTTTTTTTAAACTTTATTTATTTATTTGCCTTGGTGTTTGCCTGGAACTGGAACTACAGACAGTTGTTAGCTGCCATGTGGGTGCTGGGAATCGAACCTGGGTCCTCTGGAAGAGCAGACGGTGCTCTTAACCACTGAGCCATCTCTCCAGCCCCCACTATGTTATATTTTTGTTTAAAGTAAGTATAAGCCTTATATGACATAATGACTTTTGATTCCTGGTTTTTCCATGATAAAAATTAGGAGGATAAATAAAATTGTTACTGGAAAAAAAATTAATTAAAATAGCTGGGCAGTGGTGGTGCATGTCTTTAATCCCAGCACTTGGGAGACAGAGGCAGGTGGATCTCTGGGTTTGAAGCCAGCACGGTCTACAGAGCAAGTTCCAGGACAGACAGACCTACATACAGAGAAACTATCTCAAAAAAAAAAAAAAGTAATAAAAATAAATCTTAAAGAAATGCATGTCCTGGGCCGGAGAGATGGCTCAGAATTAAAGAGGATGTGAATTCAATTCCTGGCACCAATTTAACAGCTTAGGACTACTTGTAATTCCAGCTCCAGGGGATGATGTCCTCTTCTGGCTCCCATGGATACTGCAAGCAAATGGTACACACACAAGAACAATATTAAGCAAATACATAGAGATTTTAAAGTAGTCCTTAAAAATGCTTGTTTTGACCTCTGATGACTCTTAAAATTGTACCGTCAAATTCCCCAGAACAGTGCTTAAATCTTTCAATTTCTTTAAAAACCAACTCTTTCAAGGGCCTTCACAAACCAGCAGTGGTCAGAACAATTTCAGAGAGATGTGTCATTCCCAAACAGAACAAAGTTGTTCAGAACAAGTCACTGCAAAGGCCTTGTGTGGCTGGAAAGAAATGATGAGAACTGGATTTTTTTTTTTTTTTTTCTGAAGAGTAGTTTGGAAATTAAAATTTGGAAGTCTGAGGAGGGGTTGTAGCTTAGTGGTAAAGTCTTGCCTAGCATGTATGAGGTCCTGAGTTTCATCTCCAGTATTGCAAACAAACAAAATACCACAAAATGGTTGCCATGGATGCTGTATCTGGAGTTTCCCCGTTGTATTTGGAAATAAACTCCAACTTTAACCTGCTGCATTAGGAGAAGGAAATATGAGCTTTAGATTCATTCAAGTCCCCAGGCTGCTGACAGACAGGACTGGTAAACAACTGTACCCTCCTGCTGTCTGAATTGGGGAAAATGAAGTCTCCAGCTTAGGGCTTGAAACGCTGCTCTTTTCCTTGCCTAATTTTTGAAGGCTGTTTGTGGTCAACTCCTGAGGTGTGTGTGAGAGATTCTTTTCTTAGCTTGCCATTAATTTATATGTGTTTTGAACCAGACATACTGGCAAACACTCTCTCACCCCACGCTGCCATTTACCTTTATGGTTTAAGTATTTTCTTTTTTTAAAAAAAAATATTTATTTTTATTTTTATGTAAATTGGTGTTTTTCCTGCAGGTATAACTGTGTAAGGGTGTCAGATCTTGGAATATCAGACAGTTGTTAGCTGCCATGTGGATGCTGGGAATAGAACTCAGGTTCTTTGGAAGAACAGTCAGTGTTCCTAACCACTGAGCCATCTCTCCAGTCCACCTGGTTTAAGTATTTTCACACAACGTGATTTTGACTCAGGCATCATTGAAGGCCCTATATTGACTTTATCATTTTAAGTTATACATTATATAAACTTTAAGATCCTCAAAATCTAAAGCTTCCTCTAAAGGACATTCCCTGCCACGTTGTACAGATTGTTAGTATAATTATCTTTTTTCTTTCTCTTTTATTTATTTTCTAATTTTCCATTGCTAAAACAGATGACTTCTGTAAGTTTCTTCAGACAATTATTGTGAGTACTAAATAGGGCACAGCCATCCCTTCCCCTGCATCGCCATTCTTGGGTTGTCCATACAAATGGATTCTCAACCTGTGGGTAGCAACCCTTTGGCAAACCTCCATCTCCAAAAATATTTACAGTTCATAACACTAACAAAGTTACAGTTATGAAGTAGCAACAAAAATAACTTATGGTTGGGAGTCACCACAATGTGAGGAACTGTATTAAAGAGTTGTGGCACTGAGTGAAGCAGCTTTGGAGTTCTAGGGAGGTTAGAGAAAAGGAGAGAGAAGGCCTGGTGGTCCTTTAAGGGGTGATGGTGCTGAGGAAGGGTTGCAGGATTAGGCTGCCAGGGCTACCGTCATGTGGTGTTTTAAATGCAGAGTTCTTCTCTAGAGAGAAAAACTGTACCTTTTTCTTCTAGTGCTGCCTGTACTTTTGGGCATCCCTCCTATCTCTGCCTCTGTCATCAAGTGACATTGTCTGTTTCTTCTCTTTTTGTAAGGACATCATCATATAGGACTAGGACCATCCTCAAGGACTTCACCTTAACTTGACACAATGGCAAAGACCTTTCCCAAGTGAGGCCATATTCAGGCTTTTTGAGTTAGCGGACACAATCCAGCCCATTGCAGGGGCATTTGGAGGCTGAGTGTGCTGTACTCCAGGTCCTAAAGTCCATCTCTATGGTGACCATGGCTCCAGAGGTTCCCAGTTCTGGTCACACAAGCCCAGTCAGTGCATAAGCTACTATATTTCTTCCTTTTCTGTTGCTCTCACAAAATGTCATGACCATACCAATGTCTAAGAGTTTATTTTGGCTTATGGCAGCCAGAGCAGGGTGCTAGCTGATGTCATTTTTTGCTGCATATTGGAAACATAAAACAAGAACTAATGTGGGGTGAGGCAATAAACCTTTAAGTCCTGTCCCCGGTAATGTAGCTGCCTCCAGCAAGGCTCCACTGTAAAGATTTCATGGCCTCCTCAAAATAGTGCAACCAACTAGGAGGTCAAGTATTCAATTACATGTACCTACAGGGGACATTTACCATCCACACCACCAGAAACTTCAGTTATATGCATCTACAGGGGCATTTCCCATTCAATGTAAGTAAAATTCAAGAAAAGTAACTTTTCTTTTCTTTTTTTTTTTTTTTTTAAAAAAAAACTTTATTTATTTATTTGCCTTGGTGTTTGCCTGGAACTGGGACTACAGACAGTTGTTAGCTGCCATGTGGGTGCTGGGAATCGAACCTGGGTCCTCTGGAAGAGCAGACGGTGCTCTTAACCGCTGAGCCATCTCTCCAGCCCCAGTAACTTTTCTTGTTGAGCCCAAAACAGCTAACAATTGATTTATGAAAAAAAAAGGGGGGGTTATTTTGGGATACAGTCAAGATGATATAGTCCACAATGGTAGAGAAGGCATTGTGGTGGTAATGTGAGGTCACGTGTCACAGAGTACCCACAATCAGGAAGCAGAGAAAGGTGAATGCTGGGACTATCTTCATCCATGCTTCTGTAAGAAATCCCAATAAACTCATCAGCTCCCCAAATTATACTTAGATGGGGTGCAAAAAAAGGCACAAGTGAAAGGGGCTGGGGATTTGGCACTTGCTGCACAAGCCAGATGATCTGAACTGAATCTCAAGAACTAACCTTAAAAGACAGCTGAAGTGGCTCATGTCTGTAATTCTAGCACTCCTGGAAAGTGGAGACAAAATTGAATGGGAACTCATTGCTGTGCTATGGCAGGAACAGAGAGCCTTTCTCACAAGGTATGGACTTCTAAAAAGCTGTCCTCTGTCCCCATGCAAATTTTGAGGCACTACATACATGCAGACACACAAACATACACTCCGACACAAAAGAATGAAAGGCCCATTCCACAGGCATGAAGCTTCTCTCTGGATGTGATGGTTAACCTTCCTTGCTAACTTGATTAAATTTATAATCCCCATGTAATATAAACCCCATGTAAGTAAATCTCTAGGTACATCTATTTCCATGAAGTTTTATTTTTTTTTAAAGATTGATTTATTTATTATGTATACTGTATACGGAAGAGGGTACCAGATGTCATTTATAGATGGTGTGAGCCACCATTTGGTTGCTGGGAATTGAACTGAGGACCTCTGAGTGAACAGTCAGTGCTCTTAACCTCTGAGCCATCTCTCCAGCCCCTGAAGTTTTTAAATTTTTAAAAATCTATTTATGTATATATATTTTTAAATGTACAAATGCTGTATATATGCATGTATGTATATATATATATGTATGTTTGCATGTCATAGAGGGCATCAGATCCCATTATAGATGGTTGTGAGCTGCTATGCGGTTGCTGGGAATTGAATTTAGGACCTATGGAACAACAGTCAGTGCTCTTATCTCTTCAGTTCTATTTATAGAAAGTTTTAACTGGAGAGAAAACCCATCTGAATGTGGGTGGCATCATTCTTGAGCTGGGGTCTCAGAATGACTAAAAAGTAAGCAATAACTTGAATCACAAGGTTGGGGTTGGAACTATTTAAAGCTCTAGGACAAGGTATATGACTTATTCTGTTCACTCATCAGTAAACTAGAGAAAGTATACATAGTACCTGGGAATGCTAGGAAGATTAAATGGGATGAATCACAGTGCCTACTCCAGTCTGACATACTAAAGTCTCAGTGAATGTTGACTGGAATAATTAACCAAATGTACAATGCAGACGCTGGGTCATTTTAGTGAATTATCACTGCTTGATGATTAAGGCGACAACCCACTCCCCTTTGAATAATGGCCAATCTTTATTATGTCATATTGGTTCTACCAATCATCCCATCAATCTCCAGCCTCAGGCCACCTTACTCTGCTCAACCACCCTGAGATTCTCATATATGGTGAGCATCCATCCCCATCTCAGGACCTATGGATTAAAGGAAGTCAAATGTTCTAAATAGCTGCTTGATTCCCTCCTGAACTTTGACCTTTACTCCCCCACATATAGTATCCTAACAGTAGAACTGACATCACTCTCTTCAGTTCCCTCACCCCACAGAATACTCACTACCCCTAAATATTTGTCTCTACTGCCAACCACAATGTCCCAACAGCCTGCTTCTGAGTCACATCATTGTCATTCAGTTGGTGGGGAGCAAGATGAAGCAGAGATTCTCATACTTGTCCACCAGGTCTTTCTGGATGCAAGACAAAGATCCTTTTATCTTACCTGTCAAGGCTCCCTCCTGAAGCCTGGAAGAGGCCTACTAAGAGCACTCTTGGTTGAGTGCCTGTCCTATTTTCCAGACCCATCCATCCAAGTAATCCCCCTCCTCCCCCAATTTGACTTCAAGTTCAGTTCTTGCTATTCAGGATCAGGACTTCTCAAGTGGTCTCTGACAATGAGAGTGGGAAGAGCCTTGTAAATCTGTCTCCTGCCCCACACTGTCCACCCCAAGAATCTGGATAACCCTCATTTGGGGGTATGTGAAAGGACTGTCCTCCCACATGAGCAGCTCCAGGGCCTGCTTCCAAGGCACATTTTGAGTGTGCCTTAAAAAAGCACACACATTCATACAGCCACTGCACTGTGAAGAGTAGATGTTTAAGACAGGGTTGCAAGGATCAAGGGGGTAACAAATGAGAAAAGCCCAGGTCGCTATCCAAACATTTATTCTTTACTACTTTTTTCTAGTACGTGGGGCAATACACACATCATTTCAGTTAGTATGTCAGCCCTAACTCAGTTACCATGCAGTCAATCAAGCTCCAGGTTCAAAGACAATTTATCCAGGACATTTTGAATCCTAAACCTAATTTTGAATTGCCCCTAAATTCTTAATTTCCAAAATTTACCAATATTGAAGCTCACAAAATCCCACTCAGCAGTGATGAGACATATTTGAGAGGTCAGCTTCTTTCACCAAGGGGTGGATGGGTAGCGGACCACAGGCTAGGCTGAATGTGGGACGGGTCTCAATCCCAATTATCCTTCGCTGTCCACTTCCTAGTTTCTTCTACTTCACTCAGAGTTGATGACAAGAACCCCCAAAGCAGACCAGGGCTCTGCTGAAGGGAGCAGGAGTTTATCTGTCCCTACTCATTCCGCTGTAGGCTTTTGTGACACCCTGAGAACAGATATTGGCAGGGAATGCAGGGGACACAGTGGGACTTGACCCTGGCAAGCTATTTCTGTGGTCCATTGTTCTCTGGGTTCCCTATGGACCTTTTAGTGATATTACAAAAAAAACAAAAACAAAAACAAAAAACCCTTGATCGATGATAAAAACTCCTCACTGTCCATTCTGTGAGTGAAATTTATACATCTGAAGGTTAAGAGCGTAAGGAGAGCATTGTTCCAGGTAGAGGAACTGCATTTCAAGGGTTAGACAAAATGAAAAGCAACAAGGAGCTCTTTTTAAAAGGTGACTTAGCGTTTAGCATTTGCTGGGTTTAAAAACCACATGGCAGTTTGTTTCTCAGTGTCTTGCTCTGGTTTTGTTATGAAGAGTAAATGGAGATTAAGGGCTAAGCAGGTACCTTAGCAAAGAGGATGGTGAGCAAGCTTATTCCTAAGGTACTTAGGAAGCAAAGCCAGAGTCGACACAGTCAACAGTGAAGGCAGCTCCAGATTAAGTTGACAGTTTGCATTAGAACAAGACCACAGGAAACAGTTGTAGGGTGAAAAACTGAACCTTGAAAGTATGATAAGGAATGCTGCTTACAGGGTGAATCACTATTAAATAGCACTGGTGGTAACTATGAAGCTAAAAACTTCCCAAGTCTTTAACTGAGATAAGTCCATACCTCAAAACAAAATGAACAATTCTCCATAATTCTGCAGGTACTATTTGAAGTCATCAACTACATCAAGTATCACAATGTTTATTGATAGATACAAGTATATAAAATCAGGGCATGAACATGACTTGATAAATTAAGTAGACTTAATTTCAACACTATAATAGGAGGGACCAATTCAAATTCTCACCATTTGTTTCACACCCACAAAAACCACTTCAAGGGCATTAAAGATCTCTCAAAACTGATCAGTTTTGTGCAAGTAAACCATGTTTTTTTTTTTTTTTTTTTTTTTTTAAAAAGACTTGTGCACTTGCCCAGGCTCAAGGATATTAAAATCTAGCACATAAAGCCCATTACTAGAGGTAGAAATACAGGCAATATACTATTACGGCAACAACCATCAATTACAGTTAAGAATTTTTCTGTAACAACCAAATGGATAATCAAATATTGCAACAACTCAAGTATTACTGAGCAAAGTGCATCTCTACAGTATTCAGTGTTGCTATTCAGTTTTCTAACTTAAAACAGCCTATGGTAACTGGCAGCAAAGAAGGTCCTTGCAATAGACTGCCTCTGCTTGAGAACTTAGGATGTAATTATTGCATGCTGCTAATATTCTATCTAAACATTAAGGATACTCCTAAAGTATTTGATGGTAGACTATGATTAAGACATCACACTACAAAAACCTTATGCAGAAGAAAACCTTACTGACGTGCTTCTGCTTTAAATATTGTGAAAAACGTTATAGCGGAATGAATTTTCGCAGTGGTTAGGTCAAATGCAGTTACATCATAGCAACAGTATGTTTTGCACAATTTAAGGCTTTGGCTGGTTCTTTAGTCAGCTTCTTCCTCCGATTCTTCTTCTTCAGCAGTTTCTAGCCAGGTTAGCCACTGATTTACCTGTAAATTAAATTTGCAATTTAATAAAACTTAGTATTATAACACTGAACAACTAAGTTTGGGGGACTAGAGAAATATATACATGGCAGCTTACAACTATCTATATAGCTCCAATTCCAGGGGATCTAGTACCTTCATAGATGCAGACAAGATACCAATACACATAAAATAAGACAAATAAACCAAAAATTTACCCAAAGAGATTAGGGGATCCTGGGATTTGAACTTTGACTAAATTTAAACTAGCCTTTCCCCACTTTAAATGTTTGTGAATATGTGAGTGGTTGACTGGTATACAACTGTGTACCATGTATGCATTGGGCCAATACTTTCATGTCAAGTTCTATTTCCAGGCCTCTAATTCCACTTGATAACAGAAAATTAAACTAGTTCGAACTAAAAAATAAGCTTTTCTTCCCACCTAAGTTTAAACCCAAACTTCTTTAATCCTTTAACCATATAAGCAGCTTTGCCAAAACTGATACCTACCTCTAATTTAACACCCTTCACATCCCACTATGAATTTAGCATCATTTAATCCTCTATCTTCATCCCATTTGCTAGCTGCCTATTTAACCACATCTTGTAATAGTATAGACTGACTAATTTTTTTTTTTTTTATGCACTCAAGTTAGAGGGCCATTTAAAATGACCAAAAAAGAAACAAAATCAAGTCAATAGCAAAAAAATCTTAACAAAGCACTTACCTGGAACAAAGCCTTGCCTTTTCCTGGAAACTCTTGAGTTATATCTTCCTTCCAAGCCAAGAAGGCTTCCTCCTCAATAATTTCCATGTCATAGAAATGAACAAAAAATCGAAGTAGCATGCCTTAAAACAAGACAAAAATACAGCATGTGATTCTATTATTTAGTGTGCTATTTCAACAGCCGCTCAAAATTACTTTTGACACAAGTAACCTCACCTTTTGGGAAGCTGCTGTTGTAACAGTGCACCTGCAGAGCATACAGGGCACTAACCTGTAGATCCACATGATCATGAAGAAACTTCTGCATCACTGGCTTAAAAGAGAGCAGCAGTTGTTTTTCTTGCTCTAACTGTTCTTTGGAAGGAGCAGAGGAAGAATCTGTTTCATCGCTAGGTGGGCTTACTTCACTAGAAATGTACTGTAAGAAGCTGAACAGCAGAGATCATGTTAGAAACCCCACAGTTGTCTAGTTCAACACCAATTCTTGGTTCTGTGCCCTATAAACATTTTAGCAAATCAAACTACTCATCTTACCTGGTCATTAAAATGTTCACAAATCCTTTATCTACATGAAGTTTAGGAGAGATGTTATCTTTAATCCATTTATATATAGTTTGAGGGGATGGATCCAGCTTAATTTGCTTCAATAGTTCCTTCTCCAATTTAAGGAGAGGGAATAAGAAACTCAGTCCCTTTCCTTCCAAAATCTCCAACATTCGGTCTTTGTTCTGATCAATTTCTGCAAAGATATTTGCTTTACCAGGTTGGCCTATAAATAATTTCATAGTACACAAAAATCCACTAAAGGAAGCAAAAATCTTCACTCATTAAAAGTCAGTCAGGTCTTACCTGGCAGCATTTTTTGCATATTGACCTTGCTTTGTTGGAAAAGTTCAGTTAACCATTCTCGATCTTGTAATTTAGCTAACTGCTGAAGACAAAGTAAGAAGAGAGGGAAGTGGGTGCCGCTCTCCAGTGGTTGAGCTAGTTCTGAAATGCTCACCAACTCTGAAATGATAGCACGAGCTGCAAACTGTGCCAAATAAGATTTCACCAAGGGGATGTCAACCTCAAGTTTGGGGCACTGCTCCAATACATTCAGGAAAGCCTTGGAAAGAAGAATATCCACAATAGTTTATTAGTTTCCAACCATGACTGAAAAGAATTACCACACAATCAGTAGAATGTTTTACCTGCATGAAGTTGTCACTTGTGGCTATCCCTTCCTGTTTTAGTAAACTGATCAAAGAGCTTGCTTTCTCTTTATCTTCATCACTCCTATCTAGTGATAGGATGATCACTTTGCTTAACATCTCAGGGAGAAAATGTTTTGGAGCTCTCATTTCTCTCACACCACTGACAGCCTCATTTGCATTTCCACTGTTCAGATATTCAGTCACAACGGCTTCCTGAGAGGAACACAATCCAATTCCCATCAGTATTCCCTATCCTCAACTGTTTTCTGAGCAGCAGAGGTAAGTCGGGGGCTGTCTAAAACTTACAGTCAGTTTAAGTAGTTCTTCCTTTGATGGTGGTGGCTTTTTGCTAGTCTTGGCAGGCTTTTCCTGGATAAGTGGTGGATTAGTTTTGAGACCAAGTTGAGGTGTCTTTAAAAAAAAAAAAGCATAAAGAACATTACCACCATGAAGCAGGGGTACAAAACACTGTGTTCTCACACATCTAGATACTCTAGGGCACATACCTGTCCCAGAGGTGGTGTTTGAGTGCGTGGTGGCTGTGCACTGGGAGGAATCATAGTTATCTGGGGCTGAAGCTTTGGCACCTGATTTTTATTCATTAGGAACGACTGAGCAGGCCTCAAACTAATCTAAAATCAAAAATAAACCAACATAACCAAGTTAACAGAGCTAACTAAATGTTAACAGTTTTAATACCCTAGAATGAATTCTATACAAATGTAACAATTATGGCAGAAATCTAATTCTCTAAAAACTAAATTACTTCATATCATGTAATAAATTTAACTTCTGGGAGAAGTAATCTGATTTAAAGATACCAGGGAAAAAGAGTAAGATACTATTTACAAACCTTAGTTTGTAACACAATTGCCCAGTATCAGCAATACAGAGTCTTTATTCTACTTAGAGAAACCACCAACATTTTAAACTTTTTTCATGCTAACATGTAAGAATTACTTTGAAACTTGCCCTCATATCTCATAATCTTCGGGTCATAGGACGCTGGACATCCAAAGAGAAAAAGAAGCAGGGAAAGAGGGAAGGAGGAAGAATAGATAAGAGTTAGAGAAAGAGTAGAGAAAAAGAATCCAGCTTAAGTAGGTTAAGAGTTAGAGAAAGAGTAAAGAAAAGAATCCAGCTTACGTCCTCTTCCGCGTCTTTTTATAATCATTGGGCAAGACACTTCTGCACTAACAAACTACTGCATAGAAGTAATGTAGGCAAATGTACCTCATCTGCATTAAGCTGTCCTTTCTTAGAAAACCGAGGTGGCATATCCTTCGACTGTCCTTGCAGCTGGGATAAGAGTCCCTGACTCTGGTTATGGTAGAGCTGGCTTAGCCCCTATTTCAGAAAGGGAGAGAGAAAGTCTAGATAAAAAATATGGTAATCGAGTACCAAGGCAATGAATGAGCCAAGCCATTGCTTTGCCCAGGGATTAACTACATCTGCCCAGAAAAGATAAAACAGGAAAGAGTATCTAACCTGTCTCTTAAATAAAGTGATGTGATTTACTAAATTTAAGGATACGCATTTTACTCAATTTGAAAACTGTTAGATAGAAATTGGGTTAAGGGAAAAAAAAAGCATTAAAAGTAAAACTCAGTTTCATTTAAAAACAAAGGGCAAAATGTACTGGAACAAAGGCCAGCCCTAACACCACAAATACTGTCAATATCTTACCTGGCTCTTCATAAATTTGCCCCCCATCTCTCCAAACTGCGACTGCGTGGGAGGCATGATGTGTCCCCCATGGCCATTAAAGAGTTGATTAGAACGATGACGTCCCATCGTGGGTGAAAATCTATCCTGGATAACTCCTGGACCAGTACCAATTCCACTACCTTAAAATACAGACAATTCTTAGAACTCCACTAAACATCAACTTTTAGTTTAACCACAACACTGCTTTATTTAAAATTACCTGGCATTTGTCCAAACATGTCAGCAAGTCCCCCAAGTGGGTCCCTATCCATTTTCATCCTTGGCGGCATGAACGGTCCCTCCAGGAAGAAGTCATTCCTCCCTTGAGCCATAGGAGCAGGAATAAACACTCCTAGATCCTTTAAAAAGAAAGTGGCTAAGTACTGTTGCCTGTAGACCCCATAGTTAAGGTTCTCTAACTTCTCTCCAAAATGGCATGAAGAACACTTTGAAACCTCAATACCAGTAAGATAATCCTAGTTTTAAGAACAGTTAAGGAAAGGACTACACTACTAATAAAATAAAAAAACCTAAAAATCTTACTTTTACTGCATCTTGACGGATTTGATTGATCGTCTTTGGTCCATTGTCAAGAAAAGCCTTGCGAGGAACCCAATGGTGTTCTCGCAACTCTACGGTATCCTGTAATTTAAAAAAGTATCAATTTTATTTCACTGTCCCAAAGGAAAAACTTAAAAGCTTATTGGACATTGTAAAAATCTTACCTGCAGTAGGAAACGAATCCTTGCTGGCAATTCCTTACTTAACATTAAGGAACACATTCTGGCAAAGTACTGATCCATTAAGGACTGATAAAAAATAAAACAAAACAAAGAACTAAGATAAATGTATACTGTTTAAGGCATTTTGGATTATCATGCTATATAGAGTAAAGGTAGAGATGACTTAACTCTTCATTGTTCTCAATAAAAACATACCTTGGCTCGTTCATGGTCTAAGCGAGGTCCCACTGTCCTCATTATCTGACAGAGGCACTCCAAATCCTCTCCCATATCTTTGAGTTGGACTCTCTTCTTCTTTTCCAAAAGCTACCAAAAGAACATGTTTAAAATCTTAGTCATTCTGGTTTATTAATATATATATCCTCTGTAAGTTTGGACTGACTCAATTCCTAGAGCATGTAAGATAATGCTCCTACAGGGCTGTGTTGAAGAAATGCCTCTAGGAATTTTAACACAGGCAAGGCAATCTACCTCTCCTTTATAAAGCACATCTCAAAAGTCTGAGTTTCTCTGTTTACTAAATTGTTAGTAGCCACCATCTCAGATGGTAAGAAGCAATTGACTAACTGACCCCACCCTAAGTTACTGGAGTCATACTCACTGTTTTGATGCACTTATGAAGGATAGATTCATGAATAAGATCAAGCTTGCCAAGTTCTCCAATGAATTTGATGTTCCCCAACATCTTGATCTTAGCAATTGCTCTCTGTTCCTCCTCCTCAGGGAGGAGGGGATTTTCACGCTTATCATAGACTAAGGGAGACAAAACAGAATAAAGAATACTTACTTAGAGAACTATTTTTGGTAAGTGTTCTGACATAGTGTACACTTAGGCCACAAAATGCACAAATGTGATAAAAACACACAGCAATAAGTGATAGCAAATCTTAAAAATTCTTACCATCAACATTTCTGGTTCGGTTTTCAAATTCATCTTGCAATTTGGAAATCAAGAGGCGTCTGAATGTCTATTTGCAAATAAAAGGTGTTATAGCCTTTGTTAATAGGGATCTTCCAAACTAATTTTAAAACAAAGCAAACAAAAAATGCCACTCACTGTGCTTTGCTTCTGTCCTGGTTGACCCTCTGCTGCTGGGCCATCAAAGTTTGGTGCATCTTCTGCCAATCGCAGACATAGCTGAGCATACAGCGAGCTATACTTTGGCTCTTCTAGGGCTTTGTCCACAATCTACAGAAGTCATTTCAAAAAAAGAGAATCACTAAGTAGAATCAAAGGCTGAAAGAGCCCTCCCACCCCTTAAATAACCTTAATCTCTTACAATTCATACCAAACTACATTCTCAATTCATTTGGACAACACCTCAGAAGAATAAAACCACTTAAAAAATTTTTTACCAGTGGTATAATATAATAAATCTCATGTTGCATACCCCTCCCCTGCCAGAAAATATGATGACTATCCATACCCCTCCCCTGCCAGAAAATATGATGACTATATAACTAGAAACCACAAAGACACTGTAGGGTAGAGTAGGGGGATCCAACTCTGTGGTTGGTAGTCATGCCAAAGATTCCAGAATCCTATGAATTATAAATTCCCAAAACCACTTTCAAAAGAAAACAACTCAATAGCTGTTTCCAGACAGCCTGGGCAACCAAGGCAAATGAGAATTCAAGGTTCACCAATTCTATCTTGATGTCATTATTACCAGCATTACTCAGACACACACATCTTTATCTAGGACCTCTCCTATGACTTTCTCCCCTCCTGTGAGCTAGTACTGTAAACTTACCAGCAGTATGACTCCTTTAAGGATGAGTTTAGACTCTACACCCACATTGAGGAGCTCAAGGCATAGCTTGTCAAACTTTTCAGGAGTAAGCTTATTTAGTATGCTGGGGGGAAAACACATTGTAAATGTGGGTTAACAATTATTTTCTGAGCTAAAAAACAGCATTTAAATTTTGGTTTTTCTCTTTACCAGCTCCCCAAACGGGTAAAATGTTCCATTTTCTTCCCAATTCTTCGATAATCCCAGTATATATATATATATTTTTTTAGACTCTTCCGACTCCAATTTCTTCCCTACTCCAAAGTCATTAGGAACATAAATTTATGCTGGCTATTTGTTCCTGAGCATAAGGCCTTGCTCTGGAGGATGGCTAATATATCCAGTATTACTTCATAGAAGAAAGTAAAATTTCTCCTCTCCCAGCAGCTCTGAATTGCTAGTAACTTCTTGGCTAAGAGTGGGACTTTATGACCCACCTTTGTGTTGGGATTTGTCTGGCTTGAGCTTATGCAAATCTTGTGTATGCTGTTACAGAAGTGTTCATTTTTTACCTAACTTCTGAATCTGGGCTTTCCTGCTGTTTTACATGAAACCGTTCTCAAAACACAGAGCACAGGTTCTCTGGAATTTGGAATTGACCAGAAGCTAAGATGGTTGTATTACCCACTTACTGATATTAAACACCAGAGCAACATGAAAATACCAACACAAGGGCTGGAGAGATGGCCCAGAGGTTAAGACTGTTCTTCCAGAGGTCCTGAGTTCAATTCCCAGCAACCACATGTTGGCTCATAACCATCTATAATAAATGACATCTGGTACCCTTTTCAGTATACCATATATATAAGTAAATCTTTAAAAAAGAAAAAAAAGAAAAGAAAATACCAACACAAGCTATGAGTAGTAAATGATCTCTGCTGCCAAATTCCTATGGGCAATAGACTACCCTCCAAAGTTTCTTTAAAATATTGTTGACAACAGAATTCACTAAAACGTGAATTATGCCTTGTGAACTGTGCAGCACATATACTAGGATAGTGCAGCTAATCTGTTCTTACATGCTCAAAACAGACCCCACACTTACCCTCTTACTTTCCTGAAGATTGCATCATGTCGTTCTTTTTCATTTGCGGAGTTGTTTGCTGCGGAGTTGTCATCTCGTCTAGTGCTTCGTGCAGGAATCCATTTCTGAGCGTTTTGCCCTGGGGTTTTCCCCAGGAACTCGCTAGTTTAATAAATCAACAAAGTAGCTTACAATTAAGAAAATGTAATACATCATCCACTCACATAAGAAATGTTCTACCACCCTAAAACTGTGCTAAATAGAAATAAAACAAACCTTAGGCTTTACATTTATTTCCCCCTCCAACAAAGCAATCCTGGAAATCTTTTTCAAACAGCACCAGAATCATCTGGAAGAATTCTTAAAACCGACTAAGAGGCCCATTCCCAATTTTTACCCTAGTAGGTTTGGGGTAGCACTGAGAGATTTCATTTCTGATAATCTATTTCTAGGCAATGCCACGTACCAAACCTCCAGACTTAATTAATACTAAAATGCTTAACAAGCATATTCTACACAGACCATATCAAATACAATATAGTAAAGATAGTCAATTTGGAATACCAGCAAATATAAACCAAAAGGATGAAAAACAGTTTGAAATTATGAATTTACTCAGAATTACTGAGAATCAATTATTCAGAATTAATGGTTCTCCAATAATTGTTGTTAGGCACAAAGAAGCCTTTAATCAATCAAACTGACAATTTATAAAAGTCACTGTCTTTATAAGTTACCACACCTGTTGCCAGCAGTCTTGGGATAGTGCTGAGGTGCACCCCTACTTCCTCCTCCGCCCGAAGAAGCACTGCTCAAAAAAAAAAAAAAAAAAAAAAGAAAAAAAAAAAAATTTTTACTATACCAATTATGCTTCACTCAAAAGGGAACCTATTTATATTTTAGAAATTGCACCACACGAGACTGAACTTTGGCCTAAAAGGAAATAAACCAGAGATGGCTCTGTGGTTTGAGACTGCTGGCTGCCCTTCCAGGACAAGGGTTCAATTCCTAACACTCACATGGCACCCACAACTGTCTTTTAACACCAGTTCAAGGGGATCTGATGCCCTCTGACACTGCAAAATATGCCACGCCACCAAAAGCTAATCCATTCACTCTTTAGAAAACAACTCTAGAGCCACAGCACATTAAGTGGAATTTGGTAGTGATTTTTATGATTTGCCTTTTCAAACCATCACCTTCCACACAGGAAACCATACCTGAAACGAGAAGCACCCCCTTCTGCAATCGCACTCTCCACTTTGGCGGCTTGACAACGAAGGATCTTCAAAAGAATAATATTAATGGATGGGGTGGGGAGGGGAGGGGATGGTACAAATGAAAAGCCTGGAACGGAGAGAGAGAACACCAAATTAGGTACTGCCAACATACAGATCTATAAACCTTGAGTCTATTATAATTTATTTTGGCTCTCACTGCAGCTGATTAACTTTCGCTGCATTGCAGCCCTCGGAAGACTAAAATAGCAAAGTCAAAACCACAAATACACAGTAAAATTTTGTTTTGCTACGTGGACTCCCTTAGTGTTCAAGGATACAGGGGGAAAAAAAAACCCAACAGCTTTTGTGTAAAAAAAAAAAAAAAGAACATCTGGACACTGCCTAGAGCGCAGCCATATTTAACAGAAAGGCCATCAACAGCGGCGGTGCTGGGAGGAAGTGTGCGGCCTAGGCGGTGACAGGCCGGCCGGGGTCTCCCTTCCCGCGGCTGGCCAGCTTTCTCCTTTTCCCGCAGGGAAGCTGCCTCCAGACCCGGACCACAACATGGCAGCAGCAGGAACCTCCGCCCCATTCGGTGCGAACAAAGAGCAGCGAGCGGGTTCCTCCTCCCCTGAGCCCCGTCTGGCCGGGATCCGACCCGCCGGCGCCCCGGAAGGACCCGGGCTGGCCGGCCCTTTGTTCTCCCGCAGGAAGAAGGCGGCCTCCTGCCCACCCGCAGCCTCCACCATCAATCCCCGGCTGCCAGCGAGCGGCCTCGGCCCACAATGGGAAGGAACCGAGCGGGGCAGCCCGAGCCGGGGCCCACACACCTCCTCCCCACCGGGAGGCCGGGCTCCGGACTCGTCCGCCTCGCTGGTCCCGCGCCAACGGCCGGGCCCTGGCGCGCGCGGCCCGCGTCCCTCCCGCCCAGGCGCGAGGCCCGCCACGCTCGCAGCCCGCGCCGGGGTCCCAGCAGCGCCCGCCACATTCCCCCTCCGTGGTCGGCACGGGACGGAGAGCAGAGGCCCGACATTTCTAGGCGGCCCGGAGGTAGCGGCGGGGCGCCCCGCCCGGCTCCGCCTGCGGCCGCCATTTTGTAGCACTCAACAAGAAGCGGCCAGGGGCGGCGGCCATCTTAGAGGGCTCCCTCCGCTCGGCGGCGGCGGCGGCGGCTTCACTCACCTTCACCAAGAACTCAGCAGCTGCTCCCGCAGCCGCCTCCTCTGGATCCGGTCGTCGGGGACGGGGAAAGGAAAGGGGAAGGGGAACGGAAAACAAAAAAAGGGGAGGGAAGGGGGAGGAAGGAGTCGGGGCCGGCCGCAAACGCTCAGCTCAGACGAGTCGCTGCTGCAGCCTCCACCTGGTACCCGCCGCCGCCTCCATAGAGCTCCGGCTCGCTGCTGGCGCCGAGGCGTGTCTGCAGCCCAACTTATCACTCGGGGCCGGCCGACCCACCAGAGCCTCCCCGACTGGCTCCTTCGCTATCCAATCAGCAGCCGGGTTTGCGTCCGCCACCAATCGGCGCAGGGAAGCGGGGAGGAGCCACCCAGCGCAAGCTAGGTTGCGGCAGCAGCCCCCCGCCGCAGTGCGCAAAGGCATATTCGCGAAGGCTCCGGGGCCAAGGCATTGGCGTAAGGGTGGCGGGCCAGGCCGCTGCGGGACTCTTGCGTAGCGCCCGGAGCCCCGGGAGTGTGCGTCGCCCGGTCTTTCTGGGCCGCCGCTTTGTTCCGGAGCCCGAGCCCCCCACGCCTGGCTTGGAAGGAACTCTTCCTTGACCTCCCTCCGGCCTGGCGTCCCGAGAGCTCCGCGTGGCCTCGTGGCCCGGCCTCGGGCAGGCGTGTGGGCTCAAGCGAGGGATGTGTGCCCATCGAAAGGAGAGCGTTCTGTTTGTTGGTCCTCCATCTGCAGAGTAACGAGGAAAGAATCAAAGGAAGGGACTGACTGCCATTGTACCCCAGGCTAGAGGCCGCTTCTCTCTGACAATGTTCGGCCTGCTGGGCCCGAGCTTAACCCAGAATGTTTGTAGAGAGCGAGTATTTGGAGGATTTAAAATTGTAAACTCGGTTTTTTAAGATTTTTTTTTCCTTCATATTTCAAAAACGTTAAGGATGGGCTTCCCCTTGTTTTCACTTTTACTGAAGTTACAAAGGGAAACGAGGCCTTACAAAGGTGGTAGGTTCAACTACTTCCAGGTGGCATTTTAAAGGCTGGGTGATGGCTATGTTCCACTGATTTTTTTGGGGGGGAGGGGGTGGAAGGTGGCGTTTCAAGGCAGGGTTTCTCTGTCCTGCAACTTTGTAGACTGCCTGGCCATGAACTCAAAAAATTCGCTTGCCTCTGTCTCCCAAGTGCATGTGCCACCAACATGCCCGGCACTGTTTTCGACATTTTAGCTTTACAGAAATGGAGATAAACAATGGAAATGCCCCATCTCTGTGTTGAGCCTGCGATTTTTGGTACAACTGGTCATCAAAAGAGAGAGGTTTTTAAGTCATGACTTGGTATGCTCAAGAACTGGAAGTCTGATAATAGGCTAGTGTGGCTTTGACAGTTTCTAATGCAATTTGAACATCCTAAGATCTTTGCCATAGAATTAATGCTATTAAATAAAATTCACTTAAAGTGATTTCTGTTCCTCATGATTATACTGAAGACATCTATATGGTAGAAACACAGCGATAAAAAGAAAAAAACCAAAACCAAAAGTATTAGTGTAGATATTAAAGACTAGTCACTTGGTCCTAAAACATGGATATCCTAAAAAGAAGAAATTTGATTTCAATTTAAAAAAATTTTTAAGGGGCCAGTAAGATGGTACTGCTAGTAAAGGCACTTGCTGCAAAGCCTGATGACTGAGTTCAGTCCCCAGGACCTACGTAGTGGAAAGAGAACAGAACAAGTTGACCTCTTACTTCCACATGTGTGCTGACAAACTGTGTACATATAATTTTTTTAAAAGGTCTTTTTTTGTTTTGCTAATTGCAAAACTCTGCTATGGGTTTTGCAGATATGCAGGCATGTGAGGTGCTGAGCTGGCAGGGATTACTAACGTAGAACAAATAAAAATGAAGACAAAAATGTAGATTTTTTTAAAAACTACTTTGTCAACTGGGTGGTGGTGCACACCTATAACTCTAACACTTGAGGCAGAGGCAAGCACATCTCTGAGTCCAAGCAGCCTGGACTACAGAGTGAGTTCCAGGACAGCCAAGCCTACACAGACAAACCCTTAAAAAAACAAACAAACAAAAAAATTACTTTTTTAGCTATAGAAATAAGCATCCACAAATTTTAGGTTTGTGTCATATTTTAGATGTGTAAAATTTTTTTGAATATTTTTATTATTTTATGTGAACTGGTGTTTTGCCTACATGTATAACTGTGTAAGGGTGTCAGATCTTGGAATTACAGACAGTTGTTAGCTGTCATGTGGATGCTGGGAATCAAACTCAGGTCCTGTGGAAGAACAGTCAGTGCTCTTAACCTCTGAGCCATCTCTCCAGCCTGGATGTGTAAAATTTTAAATACTTGGATTTTAAGGCAGCCAAACAGATTTACATATCTATTTTATTCATTTCTAATAAGTTTGCAAAACTTCTTCATTATATTATGTGCATTGATGTTTTGCTTTCATGTCTATTAGGGTGCCAGATCTTGAAGTTAGAGACAGTTGTGAGCTGCCATGTAGGTGCTGGGAATTGAACTCAGGACCTCTCGAAGAACAGTCAGTGCTCCTAACCACTCAGCCATCTCTCCAGCCCCTGGAAAACTTCTAAGAATCTTTACCTGTTAATATATTTTTATACTTTTTGTTAATTTTTTTTTCTGAGACAGGGTTTTATTGTGTAGCCAACTTGATCTGTTAGATCATGGTGGCCTCAAACTCATAAAGATCCTTTTGCCTCCGTCTAAGAGTGCTGGGGTTATCGCCCAGCTTTTCACATTGTTTTGAATTAATCATGTCAAGTATTATTTTGGTTTTTTTGAGCCTCTTACCATGTGACTCGGGATGGCCTCATACACTTAGTATCTTCCTGCCTCAGCTTCCACAGTGTGTTTGTTGTCTGCCTGAGATTCCTGTGCCACCCCATTGGCTACTATCCCAGCACACACTATTCCTCATGTGTTACTGTCACTGTTGCTTAAGATTCTGTAATCATGTATCTGAAGTTCAGAGCTCCTTTGAGTTTCCAACATTTTATGCATCAGAGAAGCAAATTTGTAGCACTTATATACAAAGGAAAGATTTCTCTCTCCTTGTTTTTGAAAAATCTTAAATTTGGTCCTGAAATTCCCACAGGGCAAGTGTCACTGAGTCGATGCCTTCTCTTGGGTTAGGAATGTAATTTAGCCGTAGAGCACTTGCCTACCCTTCCTGAGGTCTTAGGTTGATTCTCAGCCATGGAAGAGAGGGGTGTGGGGAGAAAGGATTTCTCTATAGTTTATCTGACTTGATGCACTCATTTCGTGGTGGTCTAGCCTTTACAGTCAATTTGCTGTTTTAAATTGTTTAACAGATTCAGTAATCAGTACCTGATCTTGTGAGTAATTTGTCTCTTCTGTTTTGAACCTGTAAATGGAATAATGACATTTATAAGGTTGTAATGATTAAGTAAAATTATATATGCAAAGGACATAGCATATTTACATACAATGCTACATACTACATACTAAGATGATTTGACTCTGAACGGTCCCTTTCAGGCTTGTGTTTCTGAGCATTTGTTCTCTGGCTAATGGCCTTTTTTGAAGGTGTGGAGCTGTCTGGAGGATGAACATGGCTAATGAGGTAGGTCACTAGTGGCAAGCCTTGAAGGTCACACTTCTTCCTGGTGCTGCTCTATCTCCTCTCTGCTCCCTGATCTGGTAGCTTCCTGTTGCACTTCCATTACCTTAGGCAAAGCTGTGTGTGTCTGCTGCTGTGCCCTCCTTGCTTTGATAGACTGAAACCTCTGAAATTGTGAGCTAAAATGCTTCTTCCCTTCACTTGTTATTGTTATTTTTGTCCCAGCAATAAGATTAACACAGAGATGTCCATGAACCTATTGGGATTCAAGCTTATAGCTTGAAAGTGGTGCTGTGTCACCCACAGGCTCTTATATATATATATTTTTTTTAACTTTGTTTTATTTATTTGCCTTGGTGTTTGCCTGGAAGTGGGAACTGGAACTACAGACAGTTGTTAGCTGCCATGTAGGTGCTGGGAATTGAACCAGGGTCCTCTGGAAGAGCAGTCAATGCTCTTAACCGCTGAGCCATCTCTCCAGCCCTGGCTCTTATATTTGAACACTTGGTCCCAGCTGTTAGTTCCAGACCAGATATTTATGAATATTTTTGGGCTTTAGAATCCAGACATCAATGGTACTTAAACTTCACATTTTATTTCCAGTGTGTGGTCAAGTTTTAACAGTCACTACCCGGGGCTGGAGAGATGGCTCAGCGGTTAAGAGCACCGTCTGCTCTTCCAAAGGACCCTGGTTTGATTCCCAGCACCCACATGGCAGCTCACAACTGTCTGTAATTTCAGCTCCAGGCAAACACCAAGGCAAATAAATAAATAAGTGGTTTTTTTTTTTTTTAAATCACTACCACAGGAAAATTGATTATAAAAATTATATTTTCAGGCCCTAGAAAAGGAAACTGCTCTCTAGAAAATGGAAATTGACTTTTGCCAAGCAGGATAACATACATTCAAACCCAGGCATCTTAGCTTTTAACTCCTTTATATTCTGGGCTAATCCAACCTCTTCTGTTGGCCTTACATTTCATTGCTCTCAGACATCCTGTCATCTCTTAAATAGCCAGTTAGACGGGTATTATTGGCCTTAAAATTTTATTTCTGGACTGGTGAAATGGCCCACTGAGTAAAGGTGCTTGCCTCTAAGTCTGACAATGAATTTGAACCCCAGGATCAATTTCTGTAAATTGTCCTCTGATCTCAGTAGGTGCACTATGGTAGGTATATGTGACCCATGCATATAAAATAAATATAATTAAAAAAATGTTCGTCTTAATACTTAACTGCATGCATTAATTTCCTCTGTCATCTCATTTTTGAAGCACAGATATAAGTCTCAAGCCCTCACTGTTCTATTGCTGTGAAGAGATACCATGACCAAGGCAACTCTTAGAAAAGAAAGCATTTAAGTGTGGACTTGCTTGCAATTTCAGCAGCTTAATCCATCATGTCTGAGAGCATGCTGGTAGTAAGATGTGGCCCTGGAGCAGTAGCTGAGAGCTACATCCTGATCCACAAACAGGGAGAGAGAGTGTGTATGTCTGGGTTTGACATGGGCTTTTGAGACATTTTGAGACAAGAGTTTCTCTGTGTAACTCTGGCTGTTCTTGAGCTTGGTTGATCAGGCCAGCCTCTGCTTCCCAAGTGCTGGGATTAAAGGTGTATGCTGCCACTGCCCAGCTATGAGGGCCATTCTTTTAAAAAACACCACATTCAATTCCCTGGTCTCCATAGGCTTATAGTCATATCATAATACAAAATTCATTTAACTTCAAAAGTCCCCATAATCTATCAGTCTCAACATTGTTTAAAAACCCAACGTTCAAAGTCTCTTCTAAGACTCAAGGCAATCTCTTCACTGTAACTCCCTGTAAGACCAAAATTAAAGGGAGGGGGAAAAGACCTTGAATAAGGATAA